>CAJNSZ010003428.1:0-11220 GCA_905329745.1 Rotaria sp. Silwood2
TTGGTGTTCTTTTATTTAGAAAATCAATTATTCGAATCAATATTTGGTATTCCGTATTGAAAAGCATTTTTTCTATGTTATTTATAAGATGTGTGTTCCTTCTTATTTTCTAAAGTCGTTTATTCAAAGGAAGCCAACTTTCGTATGTTTATAACTTATTCTCAACAGTTGTCAGATGGTCGAAGGAAATCTGTTTGGCAGAATTTATACAAGAAAGTATGTTTCGTTTTTAAAATTCTGAAAACTATCCAGTACTATGAGTAGTTCAAACTGAAAATGCCCTTAAAACCGTATTAAGATGGTCTATTTTGAAATGGTGATGAGATAATTTTATCCTTTCAAGTATTGTTGGTTAATAAAAACAAATTTGCAGCAAATTTGAAGAAAAGAGTTTTTTATGTGAGAAACATTTTTCGCATCTCATTTTTTTAACGTCACTCGGACAACTATCAAATCTGTCAACTAGACCTTTTCAATAAGTTATCTTTAATTCAGAACATAGAAAATATTAACTATGGTGAATCTTTTTCCTTCACTTTAATTTTAAATCGGTTTAATTCGGTTTGGTTGCAGTAAAACAAAGAACCAATCTAAATACTGGATTATAAACCACTTCTTCCAAAAAAAGTACTAAATCAAATTTTTCATCTAACCAAAACTAAATCGGTCAATTTGTATATATTTCAACCTATTTCTTTAAATATGAAGCGGTCAAACTTGACTTTTCACTTCGTTCATAATATCAATGAAATCTGTTTTGATAATCAGTTAAATAGTAGAATAATGTAAAAAGAAGAATACATTTTTGTGAAATCATATATGGATAACAAGAGAATTTAAAAAGAACATAACAATTTTCTATCAAAATCTAATCATAATTGTTCGTAATTTTGATTAGATTTTTGACACAATGAACATAAACTTGAGTTTCCTCGTTGTATTGAATTTTTCGTTCTGTACATGAATTAAAGCTGATTTTATTGTACTAGATCTTTAAATATAAGAATGAGTACGTAAAACACGTAGAAGAATTTGAACTAATGATGCTAAACCCTATAAAACTTGGACGAAATCAAAATCAGTTTCATTATTAAGAAAAAGACGCAGTAAGATTCTTTTTATTTCATTTCCATATCATAAAAAAACTACGAAATATATTTAGCAGATAATTTGACTAGCCTAATGCATCGGGTAAAATTTTAGATAAAACATGAGCAAGAATTTTTTCGATCATCACTTGATTTTCATTTTGATAAAACTGTACAGTAATTTTCACCATATTTCAAATTCTTAAGATCATCAACAAGTATTCAAAAAACTTGTTCCAAAACTAGTAGAACAATGAAAAATAAACATTTCGGAAATAAGACTTCGCCATATAGAGAAGTTATTTCAATTTTGTAATTGATTTGTTTGATTGATTCTATTTAAAACACTGAATACGATAGGGAGATATTCTTAATAAAATTGTTTTAAAGTTTTGAGACAATTTATTGAATCCTCAGTTCTCATTAAAAACAACTCTTAATTAGACAACCGAACAATACACTTAATTTAGAACTGTTGGTTCAATAGTGAAGATCAAAAAACTAGAGTTATTATTTTATCAATTTCTCGAAAACTTTATTCTATTACTTTTAATACTAATTCTTCTTCTTTCTGTTCTAATAACTCTGTGTCAGTAAACAATTCCAATGATTAATCAATATTTCTTTCAATTATATATTGTGCAATAATCTACACACCAAAAAATGTATCATATTCTACATATCGATTGCTTGTTGATATTTTCCATGGTAGGAATAAAGTATGGGTGCAGGACTAAAATGTTGTGAATCAATAGGAATTTTACAATAGACAACTTGAATATATGAAGAATTGGTTTAATTAAGTTACACATCGATTATATTTCGAATAGATAATATGAAAGTATATTCAAGAATGGTTCCAATAGAAGAAACAATCCAAAAATATGATCGCATCAAGAACGATCGTAAACAGTGGCGGGCCAGAATCAAAATATTTGGTGTGGCAACAGTAATTTTTTGCTATGGCAATCGCATGAAAAGTCGTTTCCCTCAACTTTTTTTTGTCCAATTATCAATTATTTTGGACTTTTATGGTGTGGCAATTGCCACACTTCGCCACCACGTCGATCCACCAATGATCGTAAATCAATTATTGCGACCTTGTTCTGCATGAAACACTTCTCCTGAAGAAGATCGTATTGGTAACCATCAAGAGCAAAGTTATGACTATTTTCATGAATTTTCAATCGATTCTCAGTTACTTATCCAGAAACCAAAGAGCAGAATTTTGTCCGTAGACATGTTTAGTGATCCCTGGAATAGTCTGAAATTATTTATCGAGACATTGACTTTCGAAATAAACTCGACTTTTAGGACATGTCTATGCCAAGTAGCAACATCTTTGTTGAAAATTTAATATCTTTACAAACGAATATTTCAAGGTTCTCTAAACTTATCTATAGACTAAATTGATTTCGGATTTTCCCAAATAATTCTTGGAAAATTCAGCTACGCAAAGTTCTTTTACCCTAGCTCTTGAAGCTGATTGACATAATTTTTCCTTCCAGTTACAAAGTAATCTTACTGATTGAAGAGAAAATGCAGCTGATTTTTTTCTTCTCACTTCATGACAATATAAATGCATGTGATCCAATAAACTTTATGCACGAACAACATTCATTGCAATAAATTCAATACATCCTTTTTGTTGATAAAACAAGTCCATTTTTAGTAGATCGTTTAATTGATGCATAACTATTGTCCCCTGATGCTTCTTGTAATCGATAACTATTCTCAATAAGTGATCAATTTATTCTTTATGATTCAATGGTACAAGTAAATATATATTATCTTGTAATGTGTTTAATAATGTTCGACAATATTTTAAGAGAGAGTCCGCCATAGGGGACCCCAACGCCGTCGCGGAAAAAATTTTTTTTTTCGATTTTATCCTCTAAAACGAAAGGTCTAATAGAACCATAGAAAAGTCCAAAATATGAGGCTTCTAGCTCTTTCCTATAAAAAACAGCGGTTAACACAAGTTTTTGGGCTTATTTTTAGCTATTCAAAATCGGTGTTTTGAGAGTACCTCAGTATTTTTTGATTATTTCAAGAACGGCTTGACCGTTCGAGCTCGGGAACGTTTCATTCGATAGAATGCATGTTAGACTACAGATTGGCTCTATTTGAATAATAATAATATATAGTAAAGAAAGTGCTACACGTCAGACACTGTCAAAAATGCGAGAAGTGTACTATGACAGGGACCCAGTGTTGTGGACTTTTCTCGCGCTGTGTAAGTGATCCCACGCTAATTTTTTTACTATAGATAGATCTTGTTACGACACACATTTTGGTATAAGATAGTATGGGTTTAAACACTCGGAAGGCATAACAACGTGGATAATACTAATTTCAAACACACCTGTCAACAATTTATTTTTTTGGTAGAAATGGCAGAATATCTTTCAATATGTTTTAGAATTAAGTTTAAATTCATGCTTAAAATATAAAACTTGGTCACATAAGTTGTTATTAAATGATTTTTTACTAGAATCTGATGTTGTCACACTCAAGAACCTATCATTCTTGCATATAGATGAGGTATACACTCACTGTTTTAATTATAGTTCAAGAATGGTAACAGCTATCGAGGTGGGGTTTTCAGCATTTAGTAGCTGATAGTCTATGGTATGTAATGCTCCAAAAATTGTATGTGTCATGTACTTTAGAAACCTATCGATGTCACTAGAATAATAACTTGAATCATAACTGATACTCGCCCAAGTTATGCATATTCTTATTATTTGTGCAATCGGTATAAAGCGTCAAAAGAGAAACAAATATTGCGAAGCTGTCGAAGAATATGAATCTAAATTTTGGCTTGCGAGAAATAATCGGGAACAATTCATGTTCTGTAAATAGCATTACAAATCTACATATGATACTGAAACTGTGAAATTAATAATATACATTAGCTGATCAGAAAATTTTCGTTAAAAATATTCTAAGCACATATATCTATTGAGAAATAACATTTTATCGATGTATTGAAATGCCTATATCTACCCATTCTTGATTTTTAAGAAAAACTTAATCTTAGATTTATATACGTATTGAAATAATGTTAGAAGGTTTGTGAATTCTAAAAGATTGATATTACAGTGTAAATCTTTGTGACTTGTATTGTTTTTCGCAATCGAGGAATATTGATTATTGTATCAAAAGAAAAAAAACAATGGTTTTTTTGTATCACGGATTACTTCCAGATTAAAGAATGTTCTCAGCCATAGAACGTAGATAACTGAGTTGTGTGGTTTCCATTGCTGAATCAAAATCATCGATTTGTTCATCTAAAATTTCTTTTTCATCTAAATCTTGATCATCGATCATCATTTCGTCTTTGTTGTCCATTGTATTTTTATCAACTACACTATTGTTGGAGCTGCTTGGAAGTGGTGTCAATGATTGTGATTGAGATTGACTACCTTCTTTACTTCGCTTTGCTTTCAGTTTGGAAAAATATGTTTTGATTTGTTCAGGAGATAAGAAATCATTTTCATTGAAACGTGGTTGTCCATTTAATTGAGCAAAAACCATTTCCTAAAATGAACAAAAAAATTATTTATACGACAGACTCAGAATTTTATGAGATATAGATATGTGTTTGTTAAGAACATTATTTGGTTTTTCTTTAAACAGCATTGACTTGTAAGATTATGTAGTTTGTATAAAGTGTGAACATGACAAATAATATCGATTACGCCGATGGAGGATCTTTAAATATACTTTTTTGAACGATTGAATAGGAACTAAAGCACTTTCAAAGTATAAAGCCAAACAAAGCATCAAATGAAATAGCGGTTTTCTCAGAATATAAGATTGAGATAAAAAATCTTCGTTAACAGAACTATATGTTAATATATCTTGAAATAAGCTATAGAGTAGTTGGAATAAAACAAGTGGTCTTATAGGTTCGACGTTTCTATTTCAGATAAGGACAATAATGTTATTCATTTCACGCTGATTTGCTCATAACCTACCTGAGATAATGCAGCAGGATCCCATTTATTATCGGTCACCACACCTTCATTAAATGCACTCTCTAAAAAGTTGACTACATCACTACTATAGTGTGTAGGTGGTTTTTTCTGTGGTAAGGCCCATCCTTGTGATCGTATGGTTCCAATTGATGATGTAGTTGTTGATATGAGATTATTGAATTGATTCAAGGAAATTGATATACGATTACTGTCGTTGTCAATTAGTTCCTTGTAAAGTAATTTGGCTCGATCAAGTAATGGAACTGTTGTTTGCATGAAAACATGTTTCCCAATTGTCAGATGTTTTTCGAGATTAAAATATCGACGAAATTGTTTTATACATTTTGGATGAGGACAGTCAAAAAGATAAAAACCAGAAGGTAACAAGCGAGGTTGCAAAGAGAGCTGATCAACTTCCATCTCACTTTCCTCTAATGATGTGCTGTTGTTAACATTCTCTTCTTCGTCGCCATCGACATCATCTGAAAATATGAAATTGATAGCAAATGAATATCAATAAATGAATCTTCCCGCAGCTAGTCATAAACTGTCTACAAATAGAAAACTCTAGTCTTAATATTTTTTATTTGAGCATTTTGTAACAGAAAGCTTTACTAATCTTGTTTTAATGTATCAATTTCCTCCATATATGTCTGATCGATTCAAAGTTGTCAAACGCAATAGAACTCGTGCTACTTCAGACATTTCAAAGTTCCGACGATAATCATGATTAATTCGTTAGCTTCACTCATCTGCCGGATGTGATCCTGTCTTCTGATTCGATGTGATCTCTCTGTAAGTGGAAAAATCTAAATTGGCTGAGGAAAGGAAAATTTTTCAAATAGAAATTATCTTCAAAAGGGTATATTTTCCTGTGATTGAATACTAACTTTGTTCTTTCTTTTCCAGTTTCCAATTGCTGTTTGAATGTTCTAATAAAATTTCAAGTGTTTCAATATTATTGACTGTTGATTTCAGGTTAGAATATTTAATTTTTTTTCCGACACCAATTCGAAAGGCTCTCCAAGTTGTCATTGAAAATTCAAATTGAGTTTGATTGTTAGTTGATGTTGAACTTGTTGTATGAGTAACAGGTGAGAGATGAAATTCGATATTATTGTATTTGGTGATATTTGGTAGAGTACATTTTTTCTTATTTACATCGGTGACATTACAAGCAAAAATTGAAAGATGTTGGGTGGACTTGGCTGCATTAGCAAATTGTATGCAGTTGCAACAATCGTTTTTTTCATTTACCGATCGTCGTACTTCTCCCTTCATTACTGCAGCCTTGCGATCACACGCACATTTTCCTATAAAAAAAAGACGGGTCTTGAGCAGAGAAAAGTAAGACAAGTGAGCACCAAATTAGTAACTCGTAGAAATCAAAGTGTCCCTACCTTGCTTCTAAGACTTTTGCTAACTCTAGATAAAAGCTCAAGGTGCATATCGCGACTACTTTTCTGAATTTGGCCGACTGATTAACATCTGAAGAATAGCCTGACAAAACTGCAATCAATACTTTACAACAACGAACATATATTTAGCAAGAAATTTACTCTCAAAGTTTCAATAATCATTAGCTAAATATTGCAATAGTGCACTTGACTCATTATGTATATACCATGCATTTAGTTAAAGTTCTTTCATAGAAAACAGGTCTAACTGATATCCTTATAATACTCATTTATGGTGCACGGATTAGCTCTCAAGCACCCACTTTTCAATGTTTTCGTGAATAACAATTAGATTAGTGCTCAATTTGTCCTATTTTTATCACTCCAATTGAATATCTTTTTATACCTGATTGTGACTCTGAAAAATCAATACGACATATTAAAACACCTGTTTCATTATATATTTTTTTGATTGATAATAATAATTCAGAGCCATGGTAACAGCCCGCGTTGTCACACCTTAGATAAACTTTCTCAAGCTTTGGATTTTCTTCTCGAAGACGCTTGAGAACGTCAACTAAAATGCTGACAACGGTTTTTCCTGTTTGACCACAATAATTGAACACGTGGCACATTGTTCGATGTTCAAATGATTTAGCAGAAGGCGTCGTGGTAGATGGTTCTTTGACACGAATAATATGTGTTAAATGCCACGGTAGTCCTTTTTTACCAAACCATTCGCTTTGTGATTCTCTGTACTTCAATTGCAGCCATTTCATTGCCCAATCGATTTGCAAATATACCTGTAACATGAAAACAAACATTAGATTAGATGAACCAATAATATTTATTTTATGGCAGTAAGTTTTGTTCGACGAAACTTTCCTTCCCTTGAGTAACATCAATTATACAAATAGACTTGATCAGACGACATTTCAAAACAATCAGACTGAATCAAGACATCTGTACAACGATGAAACATGAGAGTAAGGATTATTATTCTTTTGTAGCTAAAAGGGAATCATGTTTGGGTAGAATATTCGTGACGTATGATTAGTTCATAGAATACTCATCTGTTGTGCCGCGCAATACCACCCACGTATAGACTATGTTTGTTATATTTCCATCAGCACAATAGGTCATTCTGTTTTATCTAGGTTGTAATCCACCGTTCACAGGTTAACGCCGATTCACATTTCTAAAAAATTATCGGATAAACTTCTGAGAGATGTTACTTACACTTGTTGCATCCAGTTGTTCAAGTACATATTCTTTTGCAGCTTCTTGATGCACTGTTCGCAGTTGATGTTTCTTCCATTCTTGTATCAGTTCATATTGACGTTTGTATATTGTCTGATAGCGAATACGTTGATTATCAGATAGATGAGTATTATTGTCAATCAATGTCTTAATATGGTTGAGGGTAGTGTCTAATAGGACACAATCTTCGCAACTAAAATAAAGGCGAACAGTATCGTATATTGATAAAAAGAGATTTTCTTTCAAACAAAAACTACACAGTAATCGTATTATATGAACGATCAAATAAGCAATAAAATAGTATTAATTGATAAAATTTAATGAAACTTATCATCAGTCGTTATTTGTTACAAATATTCAAATCTGATTTGATGAAAAACATTTAGAGAATATTTACCTTAGCATATTAATAATTCAACAAACAACTGAATATAATTTTCCGAAAAGATAAAGATTCAAAGCGATTTTTTGGTTTAAAAAAAGAAAACGAATGTTAGAAAGAGTAAAGCTTTGCTATGGGGAAGTATACCAGCAGAATGAACTCACAAAGTGGCAAAATATCCATTCGATTTGATCAGTGGTGATCTTAGGAGCACATTTTTTACTTGAACCACAATCAAAATATATCGTTGTTACTTTTTGTCCTTCGACATTGTCATCTATTTTGTTAGGTTAAAGAGTTTCCTGATTTTTCTTATTTTAATTGAAACAAAAAAGTTTTTCTTTTTATTCTATATTGGAAGGATTTCAGATGTATTCGAAAAACTCTTCTTTCGTTTAAATAAGAGACAGAATTTGAAATTATTACTTACCGATCATTGTGATCGTGGTCGTCACAGATACTACACCAGTCATTTTCACTTGGATCGGACAGCGCATAGTTTGAGCAATGATCAGCAACTGAAGAGCTTTTGACAACATGTAGTTTGTACTCAAGTTTCAAATAATTGCGACATTGTCGTAAAACTTTTTTCAATTGACTTATCTCATCGACAGATACTCCTTAATAAAAGGAAAAAAATAAAGAGTGCGCATACAAAACTTTGAGTATTTACGAAATGCAGCTAATTCTTCACAGACTGTTGTCAGAATGTCAAATGCATTAGATCCATTCGTAGAATAAGAATCAAGACCTGCAAGACTCTTTCTGATTGATGCAGAACAGCGTTTGAGTATATCGAATAAAGTTGTATCACCTAATGGTATGAAACTTCCGTCAGTTGTTTCATCACAAAAAGAATAATATTGTCGAATAATACGTGAATGAGTAGTATTTCTAATCGTATTGGGAACATCGAATTTTTCACCGGTTGTCAGCTTCAAATGTTTAATACCGAATGGTACATCTACTGTAATTGCTGGTGAGAGAACAAATTCAAGAAAATGGAGAAGTTTCGATTCATCATAACGTTCGATTGTTTTTGTTTTATTTTGAACTGGTGCTCCTCTACCTAGAACAAAATCTCCTGTCCTTACTGCCGACAAAAACGCTTTCATACTTACCACTGTTATAAGCATGATTTCGAGCTTCTTTGATCAAATCATCTGTAACACCGGGAAAATACGCTTTGAGTGTCGATCTTGGAAAATCCGTTGCAACAATTGCAAGAATTTGACGTTTTGTTCCAAAATAATCAGTATTTGAGTAAGCATTCGAAAGTGATACCATTGCATTGTTCATGTCACTAAAAGTTATACACATATGTTAGAACCGGTCAAAAAAAGTGAGCTCCAAATTTGGAGTTTACGTGTGGAGCTCACTTTTTTTGACCGTTAGAACCACATGGTACCAACTGTAAAAATATTTTTTTAATAAATTAGCTATTTCTTTTAGGTGATGACAAGTCCAGAATATAGTGTCAAATACCTTAATGTAATCGAAGTCAAATACTAGTTGTTTATACACCGCACCCAATGCCTTTTTTAAAGAAACAATGGGAAAAACTATAACTGCTACTATACTTGAAACTGTGTGTATTTCTAATCATGAACTGCTATCTTGTCTATCACTGGATTAGATTCTATATATCGAAATTCCAACAGTCACAGTTTTCTAAAGCATCACCTAGTCCTTTGTCCATAATATTAAGCTAAAATTTTTCCCTAACGAGCACGTTCGTGTATGGATGACTATGGATCTAAGTAGGATAGATATTGCGGCAAGTTTTACTTTTGATTTGTATATGAGTTCGATTGATAATTGTCTATAATATTGTTCCATATTTCTTCAGCATCATCTTCAAGAAGAATTTTCAATGTATGTTGTAAAATTTTCAAGGTTTGAGTTTGAACATTGCGTCGACCATGTTCAGTAAGTGTAGTCAAAGATGAATGTTTTTGTACTCGACCTGTAAATCCGGTTTCAATGAGACATCGTTTTAATGTTTCAAAACTATCTTGACGTTGAGAATTGGTAAAGTGTTCGAATTGTGGTTCATAATTGCTATGCTGTGATGCTGGTTCAGATGGACTGGGAAGATAGACGATGTTTTCGTTGTAGATCCAATCTAAAAGACTATAATTATGCAGATTGTTTCGCAGGAGTTTGAATTATATATAGAAATATAAGTACTTAGAAATATTGTCTCATTCGTCTTTTTATATTGAGAACTCGTACTAAGATGACCCATCTCTAATAACGTTAATAAATAAGGTTTATCACTTTTTTGGTATACAATTTCAAAACACCACGTTTATTTTTCCTGATCTGATTTTAAAGTGTGTGGAAATGCGTTATATACGTCAAATACTCACCGAACCAATGGTCACTAGTAGAACGCATGTTATCCATATCGACTGATGCTTCAAAATGTTTCCGACACGAACTGCATACAGATTTTCCATATACAGCCCAGGTATGCATTAGATACCCTTCTTGCCATACTCGTAAAGCCATTGGTTTGGTCACTGATCGAAGAGAAGATGTACCAGTTGTGGGACATTGCCGAACTGCCTTGCATAATTTACAATTGTCTTTGTGATCATATGATGTCAAATATTTATAATGATTTTCACAAATTTTATATTGGCATAAATTTCTATGCTCTAAATGAAAAAACCCGGCTCGGTATAACAAATATTCGAGCATCGAGCGGAATTCTTTTGGTGGAGTAGTTGCAAACAGTAGAGCACTAAGTTCAGTTCGATCACCACCACAAGATACCTATAAAAAAGAATAGCTTATAGAATACAATAGTGTTAACAAAACAAAATAACTACAGGTATGTGATCGGCTTCAAAAAAACATGACTCGACCGAATAATCCATTATTTTGATAAGAAAAGTATTCGAATAATCTAGAACTAAATTTAAAAATCGATAAAGATTAAGTTTGATTCAGATTCAACAAAAGAACAGCCAATATACCTGTATGTACAGGGTTGGAAAAAATATTATTCCAGGGGGGTAACGCCATAATTTCAAATAGGTGATATGATGAATTTTATACCAAATGAAAGCCCGTGAAAAATGGGATTTATTGATGCTAAATAG
>CAJNSZ010003429.1:0-11220 GCA_905329745.1 Rotaria sp. Silwood2
TTATAAGATTTTATTACTTATCTAAAATCTTTGTTCAATACTCAGTAAATTTTCGAACAAAACGGAAATTAAAGTGAATAAAAAAATAATTAGTTGTATGGAAAAAAAAATTCTTTGGTAAATATATAAATCAAAAATAAATTGAAAAAGAAGAAGAGAATATGCATACGACGGGAGTCGTCTCTCTTGACATAACCAGCAAGGGTATACACTGAAAGCAAAATGTACATAATATCTGCTACTTCTAAAATACGCACTACTATCCACTTTTTTCAACAAGCGAAGTGTATCATGTACACTTTGCCGAAGAAATTTGTCGTTTTCTTTTAATATACAGAAAACTATTTTCAGTTTCAACAAATATCTTTCAACTACGCATAGACTGTAATCTATTAAGTTAGATAAAAACTGTATCTATATGTTTACTCAGACGATACAAACATTGTTTTATGTTTCATTTTTTTGAGCAGTCATCCTATTCCGCAAAGTAACACATTCCTGCACATTCCTGCATATTCTTGCATAGGTACATGTATTCATGTTCTACTTAACATTGGGATACAAATATAGATATAATTCCCCTTTGAATTCTGGAATTGCATCTATATGGAATGACCAGGAATTCCTGCACAATCCTGCACATTCCTGCACATTTCTGCACATTCGTGCATATTCTTGCATATTCTATCATACGTAGTTGTATTCATGTTCTACTTAACATTACGATAGAAATAAAGATGCAATTCCCCTTTGAAATTCCGGAACTGCATCGATATCGAATGACCAGCAATTCCTGCACATTCCTGCACATTCGTGCATATTCCTGCACATTTCTGCACATTCCTGCCCATTCCTGCACATTCGTGCATATTCCTGCACATTTCTGCATATTCCTGCACATTCGTGCATATTCCTGCACATTTCTGCACATTCCTGCCCTTTCCTGCCCATTCCTGCCCATTCCTGCACATTCGTGCATATTCGTGCATATTGCTGCATATTCTTGCATAGGTACGTGAATTCGTGTTCTACTTAACATTGGGATACAAATATAGATACAATTCCCCTTTGAATTCCGGAATTGCATCTATATGGAATGACCCGGAGCTCCTGCATATCCTAATCATTACGGTTGTGCACAAATTCCGGAATTCCGCTTTCCATTTCTTGAAGCTCGAGAAATGATCATTTAGCCATCCATGACATGTTTCCAATTGCGGAATAGGCAGCAATGACCCGGAATAAGCAGGAATGACCCGGAATAGGCCGGAATGACCCGGAATAGGCCGGAATGACCCGGAATTCCTGCATATCCCAATGATTACGGTTGTGCACAAATTCCGGAATTCCGCTTTCCATTTCTTCAAGCTCGAGGAATGATCATTTAGCCATTCATGACATGTTTGGAATTCGGGAATAGGCAGGAATGGCCCAGAATTCCTGCATGTCCTAGTGATTCCGCATATGCAGAAATTCCGGAATTCCGGGTTGTTGCTTGTTTTTGGGGGAAAGGGTCGTTTTTGCTTTTCCGGAATTGATGGTAAGGGATTGCATGTCAGAAGGCGATGCAGGAATGTGTAACTTTTGGGAATAGGAAGTATTCTCATTTTTTTACATTCCATGAATTATTTTGCTCAAAATGATTTGTTGAAGACATTCAAATAGTGATTTGAATAGCCAATGAATAGTTCTATCTAACACATTGTATACCAGGATTTCATCGATAGATTATGGTGGCAAAGTTTCTAAAAAACTCAAAACCGTATTTTTTTAGGTTCTTGAAGACTTTGTGGAAGTTGTTTTTTGATAATTAGTTTTTTGATAATGCCCTCTTAAAGAGCGTAAAATTTTAAACAAAATGATGGATCGCCATGTTTTTTACGACCTTCCCTTGAGAAGTTACAGGTGTCACAAAACACGAAAAAACGCATTTTTTAGTCAATTTTCAGCGAGTTTTTGATAAAATTTACTTTCTTTCGTGTTTTTTGATACCTGTAACTTGTCAAGGGAAGGTCGTAAGAAACGTAGCGATCCATCGTTTTGTTCAAAATTTTACGCTCTTTAAGATGGCATTATCAAAAAACAAATTATCAAAAAGCAACTTCCACAAAGTCTTCAAGAACCTGAAAAATACGGTTTTCAGTTTTTTAGAAACTTTGCCGTCATAATCTATCGATGAAATCGTGGTATATAATGTGTTAGATAGAGCTCTTCATTGGCTATTCAAATCACTATTTGAATGTCTTCAACAAATCATTTTGAGCAAAATAATTCATAAAATAAAAGGTGCTCTAAACATGTGTCCCCCACTATATATGTGTACTTTATCGGTATCAAAATAAAGTGTATTGTACATCTTGTTTTAGTATCCCATTACAAATATTGCTCTGCAGTGCAGCAACTAATATGTTGTGGCATCATAAGCAGATAAGATGACCATGTTTTCAAGGACTTTAAAAGAAATCTGGGGGAGGAGGGCAGTCAGACATATTCTGGGAGGGCTTAGCCCCCTCTGACCTTCCCTTGGCGTCACCATTAATTTTAATTCTTATTCAAATCTCAACAATCGCAATAGATACTTTAAGAATATGATAGAAAAACCTTTATTTTTATAAAATATATTAATATATTATTGAAATTATGTTTTAGAGGAGTGATTCATTAATTTTAATTTCAGTTTTTGTCATGTAATTGATGCATTCCTATTGTAGAATTTCATTTTATAGACATATTGCCATTTATGAAGACAGAAAAGAGATGATGTTGTAAAAATGTCTATTATGATCTATAAAAGAAGAGAGAGAGAGAGAGAGAGTGACAAGATAGAAAGTAGCGAATGTAGAATAATATAATTTCTTCTGTATTTTTTATTAGTCCATTAAAATTCCATTTTACAAAAATATACTTTTGTCAAATTTGACCAAAAAAGAAAAACAGTTATATTTTATTTTCAACTATAAGTGAATTATAATTGAAAATGATCAGTTACTTTTATTTAGTAACGTAATTGTTCACTCAAAGCATCGTTGAAAATATAAATTAAGTCTTATTTTTTCCTTCATTGTAGAACTATCAATCCTTATTTATATTGATATTTAAAATAATATATTCTTATCATAAATAAGAATTTAAAGAGGATTTTCTTTTCTAGGTCCTTTTATAGAATGGACATATCAAGATAAAGAATATCTCAGAATACTTGCTCTTCTTATTTCAATACCTGTTCGACTTAAATATATTTTTGTTCAAAAATTTGAATGGCTTTTATTTGTTATTCAATGTGTAAGTTTTGATTTGATTTAAACTTTATATATATACAATTATTAAGTAGATCATTAAATATTTGAAAATCTTATTATTTTGTTTTGTTACAATTTTTCAACTACAACTAAATGTTCACGAATATTTGTGTTCTTAAATTTTTACATCAAATTATTATCATAAAATTTTTTTCAAATAGATTTTTTTTCGAATCATATAATAATATCAAATAAGAAATAAATCTAATAACTCATAAGATCAAGAGAAAAATTGCAGAGTTAGAGCTTTCAACATCTCAGCATCTTTGAATAATGAGGTGCTCTTATATATTTCACATTAGATTGAAAATTACGATAATAGCTATGAGTGAGAATCATAATGTTTCAATTCGATATTTTTCATTGAAAATAAAGCTATTTTTTCGAAAATAACGAGTTTTTTTTTTTTTTTATAAAACTTAACTAAAGATTGTTGAGATGGAAAAGTACGAATCTTAAATCGGGTTTTTGAAATTCTTGAATTCGATTTTTTGGATCAGGAGAGGTCTAATGCAAAAGAACCCACCTGAATGTTATGAAACATGAATAAACTACAGGAAGTAGACTTTCATAATCGAATAAATCGAACTCAGAAATTTCGAAAAATCGATTAGAGATTTAGATTTCTTGATCATCTCGAAATAGCCTTGTCATCATCAAAAACATCGATTCAGAATAATATAAGTCTTCTCTAATTATAACATTTTATTATTTTTCAAAAATCTATGAATATCCAACATCTCAGAACCTCAGCAGCAGTTTTTCAGCATCTTCGTGTATGATTTGATGTTTGCTATCTACACACTACTATCGTGCATGAAATGATTAGAATATATAAATCGAATTCGATTTCATTTTACAAATTAATTAATTCACTAAACTCTAAATTAAACATATTTATTTAAAATAATGTAAATAAAATGAAATTGAATTAAAATAAAGTTGCTTGCTGAAGAAATTATATATATAATTAAATTAAATAATTTTCTCATATTATTTCTAGCGTTTTCATCACTTGACAAATAATGCATTAAATAGTATTCAATATGCTGAATTTGGTATTTCAAGTTGTAATATTGGTGCAGATAGTTCAACTCATATTGGCAAACATCTTGTACCCTTTCTCAATACTTATATGCCTTATTTACAAACATTACGTCTTTGGAGACCAGATGATTTCCCTTGGACATCAAGTAATGTTTAGTTTTCATTTAAATATTATTAAAAATAATTTTTCATTTTATAATGTTATCAAAATGAAAAAGAATTGATGTTTTATTGATCAAGTTCTTTTATTTGATTTTAGAAGATTTCTAAACAATTCATGAAACTACAGAGAACTTCATTCGAATTAAAAATATTTCGTGGAATTCTGCAAGATATCAGGAAACTTCTTCAAACTTCAAAAGACTTTAAGAAAACTTTGAAATCATATAAAATATAAATTAAAAATTATATTTGAGTAAACAGGTTGTTGATTATCAATAGACGAAGCTAGTCGATTATTAGCTGATAAACTGTTTTTGAGAGATAAAAACAAATAAAATTAATTAAGGAGCCCCCCCGGAAAATTCGGTTTTTGTAAAAAAGTTGATTTTTAAGATAAGCATACGTAGATGTCACCTAAGGTATCTACTTTAAATATCCATAAAAGAATTTTTAATTTCGAAAGGTTTCGAAGAAATCCACTAAAATTTTTCTGGAATCCTCTATAGTGATATTCTTGAACGAATCTCGGTAAAAACCGACGAAAAACGTGGACAACTTTATTTGCCATTAGCTGCATGTGTTCTTAGGCACACAACCCAACGCACCGTGATTCGTTTTAGCGATCGATATATGATATGGTCGTACTTTGTGGTGTTTTCAAATGATAAGTAAATAAAATGCTGAAAAAAAGTTTTGGGGTTTTTCTCCAAACCGATTTTACATTTATGATCGAACTCCCGACAAACTTTTTTTCAATATACTTCACTCTAGCGATCTGCGGTTTTTTTAATCGATAGATACATGAATACTCCTTCGAATGAGGAAAATGAATTTTTTTATTTAGTCCTCATTATTAAAGCCATGAACGCATTACAAGACCCGGGGTCTTCTATTCTGTCTTATCGTTCACAAGTGAAAAGGGGGATTTTCTATTATGTCCCTAAAAAAAGTCATATTTTGTGGTAATATCAACGACTGTTTCTCATTTTAATGCTTTTTTTTTGTCCAATATACCATAAGTCAATGAGATTATTCTACATCACCGACACTCATACAAAGGAAAAGAAAGAGATAAGATTTCATTGCAAAAAAGCAATTCTTGATAAGGAGAGTGTTCTCAAAGCAATACAGACAACAAATCATAAAACCTTAGTACGATTTGTAAAAGCATTATTTTCTTTTTGCTTAGGTTGAGGTTTGATTAGTGCAGATAATACGTTCAAAGTAAAGTGTACTGCAATCTGAGTTATTATTTCACCGACAATTTAAATAAATATGGTTGTTCACTGAGAAACAGTTTATAGAAATGAGCCGTTGAATACACGTCGACAGTGTGTTTACGATTCTTTATGACTATTTCGAACAATACTTTTGCATCTTTTTGTGACAAGAAAACTATCCATAAATAGAAGTCGTATTCCATAGAACACAGCTCAATGCATCTCCTCAAAGGTATTTTTTTTTGTAATTATGAATGATCTTTTCTATGATAATAATCTGTACAGATAGAGCGAGATCTGAGTTAATAGACAACACGATTTTACTCAACATGTTCTTATTTCAGGGAGATTTTTCATGTGTGACACTTTTATATAAATGTCATGTTCATTAGATCCTATAACCGTGGGGACGAGTTTTTTCTATTACAAAAGCGAGAAAGTTTCTTCAGAACATGATGCAAAGGAGCAGTAAAGTGACTACAAGACACTTTTTTCGTAAATATATGTATTTTCTACTTAAGTATTCTTTCTTATTACGTTTCTCTCCTGATATGTCCAGTTTGAAATTAATACATCGCTATGACGACGGCAGCAAAATATTGTTCATACTGAATTTAGATATTGATATGTGCATAAAAGCTAAAATATCTCGATAAATTGCACACAATGATTTTAAAAGGTCAATTTTCTGAGGGGATCTTCTAATGTGTCTTTTGCATCGCTTATTGGAGGGAAGTCTTCTAATATGGGGAGGTCTTCTAATGTGTCAATGGCTTTAGAGAAATTCCGAGTTTTCTAGAAAACTTTATCTACAATTTTCAAATTTTTGAGGTTTTGAGGAACCCAACATGGAAGAAAATAAAAACTAGAAAAATCCTTTTCGCTCATCCCAAGCAGAAAAGAGTTCTCTTTCAAATGAAAGTAGCCCGAGCTTTGTAGCCTGAAGTATACTAAAAAAAAGTTTGTACGCGTAAGAGCCCTATTTTGCTCCTTGTTTTCTAAAAATCTCCTGAATGGTAAGGTTTAAAGGCGTGAAATTTTTTTATGAGTGTACTTCCATGGACCAAACATCTACAGAAAGTTTCATGAAAATGCGATGCATTATGCCGAAGTTTGATTTTTGAGCGGACTCCTTAATATTCATTTTACAATTGATGCTAAGTTAACGGAATACTTTTCTACAGAAATAAACAATTTCATTAAGAAATCATTGAATTTTCAACTAACAATATGACATTTTTGAGTTAACATGAACTTAAAATTTTTTTTTGTAATATATTAATTAGCAAGACAATAAAAGTTCACAAGATTTCTGCTAAAATAAGATCATTGAAAACAAGCAATTACAATGATAAATATCATAAAGATCGTTGAATCTGAGAATTCTCATGTAATTTTATAAGAAATTATTTTTATGATATACTGTTTTAAAATAACTTAAACAGTATCTAAATCATTCAATTTTGTAGAAAAATTTTTATGACCTAAATGTATTCGAAAAGTTTTAGAAAATTTCTTGAGAGTTTAGAATTGCAGTTTACGGTTTCTTTCTTGTCATAAATTCATCATCAAAGATGTATAATCATTACAGAAATATTCTACTTTATTTATTTCTTTACTTCGGATATGTATTTCTTTCTTTCTTTCTTTCTATTCATGTTTCATCTAATAATTATTTTTTTTACAAAACTATTTTTTAGTCATTCTGAAAGTGACAGAGTATAAGGAAGATGAAGAGATCATATATTAAGTGATGTTGAGTCTTAATTGTTAAAATAGAATGATACTTTTAGACTTTTGATATGTATCTATTAAATTTAGATTCTGATTACTATTGTATAGACGAGAAGAAACAAAATTTTAGATTAAATTTTTATTGATTATTTTCATCGGATGATAACAAATGAATTTAATCAAAATTGAAAAACTCATTAGATTTGTAATTATAATCAAAATAATGGAAGATATCAATAGAATGAAGTTATTATACTATTAATTATAGATTATGTTAATTTTATTGAAGTGTACATAGGCAATATAAAACAAATTGCTAAATCAATATAATTTAATACTAATGATGAGTCGGTGAAGTCAAAAGCTCAATTAAATATTAAAATCAACGTTATCTATAATTGATAGTACAATCACTTCATTATATTGATATTTTCTATTATTTTGATTACCAATGAGTTGTATAAGAGTATTTGACAATAATGTATGAAAAATAAAATCTAATATATATATATATAAAACTTTTATTTTCTTTTTTTTTGTGATGGCTTGAACTTATTAAAAATAATAATGAAAATGTATCAAATGACTTTTATTTCATTTAAAAATTTTTATTAAATAAAATTATTTCTTTTGAAAGATTTTATAAAAAAAGATAAACAAAACATTTCTTTAATATTTATTCACTTTTTTTGTTTTATTTCTTCAAGTTCGACCACACATGGAATCTGAAAAATTATATAGAAATTTAACGGCACGATGGAGACGAACTCTACGTACACCTGAATCTCTTAGTATGAAATTCGAATATATTTTTATTTTTAGAAGAATAAAATCAATTTAATAAAACTTATTGTTATTTAGATGAACACGTTATTGTTTTTGAACAAGATCTATGTCAATTAGTCGAACAATTAAAAGAATTTGTTTATCTTGATATTTATGGTAATATTGATTATGATAAAGTTGAACCTTATCATTCAATGGTTCAAAAACGTTTTCCAAATAGTCGAATTTATATTCAAACATCAAGATTTTCACTTTGGATTTAATTATTATCTATAATATGATATTATATAACTGTATGATAAAAAAAATTATTATAATTCTCTTTTTTTTTCTTTAATGATTAATTTCATCAAGACTTTTTGTTTTTCTTTTTGAAAAAAAATAAAAAATAAAAACAAAATTCATATTCATTCAATAAAAAGACTTTCTCTGAATAAATTTCATATATATATATAACAGAATCTTTAATCGACAATTATATTAATAACAGAAACATTAATAGTTTTTCTTTGATTCGTTTGGTTTATTCTTCAAACTAGGCATGTACCGAGCTTTTTTTCATTACTTTCGAACACTTTTATATTAACATCTTGAGCTCTGAAATGAAAGACTGAATCATGAGGTCTAACCTATCAAAAGATAGACCAAACATCGTTCTACAAAATGAGACATATCTAAGCTCTGTGCAATAATGCCTTCGGTTTTTATAGGAATTTTACAAACCGAGCCCGACCGAGCCTAGGCTCGGGGCTNTTGTTAGGATTTATATCTAATGTTCTCTGTTTAATAATTTATAAAATAATAAATAATGTTCAATTGTTTTTGTACTTCATATTCCTCTTATTTATGCTATGCGACCAACTGTCCATGCGGCCAACTGTCCTGCAACCAACTGCCCGCACGCAACTGTCCGTCGACCAAATGTCCGGATCCCATATCAAGATAGACAACGTCTTATAGTACTCACTCTTCTTATTTCAATATCTGTTCAACTTAAATATATTTTTGTTCAAAAATTTGAATGGCTTTTATATGTTATTCAATGTGTAAGTTTTGATTTGATTTAAACTTTTCAAATTTATAATTGTCAAATAGATGATTAAATATTTGAAAATCTTTTTATTTTGTTTGTTAGAATTTTTCAACTATTAACTAAATATGCACGAATATTTGTGTTCTTAGATTTTCTTTACATTAAATTATTATCATAAAATTTTTTTTTTCAATTAGATTTTTTTCGAATCATATAATAATATCAAATAAGAAATAAATCTAATGATTCATAAGATCAAAAGAAAAATTGCAGATTTAGAGGTTTCAACATTTCAGCATATTTGATAAGTGCAGGTGATGAGGTGTTCTTATATATTTGGCATTAGACTGAAAATTAAGATGATAGCTATGAGTGAGAATCATAATGTTTCAACTTGATTTTTCTTCATTGAAAATAAAGCTATTTTTCGAAAATAACGATTTTTTTTTTTTTATAAAACTTAACTAAAAATTGTTGAGATGGAAAAGTACGAATCTGTAATCGGGTTTTTGAAATTCTTAAATTCGATTTTTTCGATCAGGAGAGGTCTAAGGCAAAAAAAAAACTCGCCTGAATGTTATGAAACATGAATAAAACATAGGAAATAGACTTTCATAACCGAATAAATCGAACGCAGAAATTTCAAAAAATCGATTAGAGATTCAGATTCCTTGACGATCGAAAACATGAAGTCAAGTCTTACAAAAAGTCTTTATTTTCTCGAAATAGACTTGTCTTCATCGAAAATATCGATTCAGAATAATATGAGTCTTCTCTAATTCTAACATCAATTTTCTATTTTATTATTTTTCAAAACTCTATGAGTATCCAGCATCTCAGTACCTCAACAGTTTTTCAGCATCTCCGTGTATAATTTCGTGTTTGGTATCTACACACTACTATCTTGCATGAGATTATTAGAAAATATAAAGCAAATTCGATTGCATTTTACAAATTAATTAATTCACTAAACTCTAAATTAAACATATATTTATTTAAAATAATGTAAATAAAATGAAATTGAATTAAAATAAAGTTGATTGCTGAAGAAACTTTATATAATTAAATAAAATAATTCTCTCATATCATTTGTAGAGTTTTCCTGACTTGACAGAGAATGCATTAAATAGTATTCGATACGTTGAATTTGGTATTTCAAGTTGTAATATTGGTGCAGATAGTTCAGCTCATTTTGGCAAACATCTTGTACCTTTTCTCAATACTTATATGCCTTATTTACAAATATTACGTCTTTGGAGACCAGATGATTTTCCTTGGACATCAAATAAGTTTAGTTTTCATCTAAATACTATTAAGTATAAGTTTTCATTTTATAATGTTTTCAAAATGAAGAATAATTAATGTTTTATTGATCAAGTCCTTTTATTTGATTCTAGAAGTTTTCTAAACATTTCATGAAACTACAGAGAACTTCATTGGAATAAAAAATATTTCGTAGAATTTTGCAAGATATAAATAAACTTCTTCAAACTTCAAAAGACTTTAAGAAAACTTTGAAATCATATAAAATATAAATTAAAACTTATATCTGGCGAGGGAACCACCCGAGGTGTCAAAAAGCTTTTGAGCTGAAATTATGCCCACAAGTAGGGGATGAATAGACTAGAAAAAGCCTAAAAGGATATGGGCCCAAGTTGGGATTTGACTGAGATATCGACTATTTACCATTATTTTCCTATATGATCCTACTTGTCCGATAAAATCAAAATTTTGAATTTAGGTCTGAAACTTTGTCCACACCAAGGCCCCAATCAGACAAGCTTGCCTACAAAGTTTCAGAACTCTTGGTTAGACTATCTCCGAGATACTAATTAGTATGTTAGCATAAAGCGGCTTTTTTATGCATGTAATGTTTCACATAGATATTTTGGCAGATTCATATCTCGGAGATAGTCTATCCAAGAGTTCTGAAACTTTG
>CAJNSZ010003430.1:0-11217 GCA_905329745.1 Rotaria sp. Silwood2
ATGGCACCTTTCAATCTCAACGATTTTATAAGACTGGAAAGAGTCCAAGTTCTGTGATAGCGCTTGATTTAAACAGTGATAAAATTACTGATCTAATAGTGGCCAATCAAGGTGAAAGCACGATCAGTGTTCTTATTGGCTATGGAAACGGAAGTTTTCATGATCAAAAAAAATTTAATACAAGTAAAAACCCAGGCCTTTTATTGTCCGGTGATTTCAATAATGATAGAATACCCGACATAGGAGCAATTAGCGGTCGCTGGAGTTCATTTTGTATGCTGATCAGTGGTGGAAACCTGACTTTTCCTTACCAGAAAACTATTAGTATTATTAGTTCTCCAACTGATGCAATAACCTATGACTTTAATAATGATGGAAAAATAGATATTGCAATAACCGGCAAAAAGAACAACAACTTGGGTGTGTATCTATTCCAAGACAATTAGTTGCTCGCTAAATTCTTGATTTATTAAATATCAACTAAATATTAATAGCATCTTCAAGCTCCGTATGAATCATGATTATTTTATCGACAATTTTTAACTATAATACTTTTTTCATATTTTACATAACTATTAGGAAGTTTAGCTTGTTTATCCTTTTTTTTTTCAAGAAACCTTCCTAAACTATATTTCTATTGTGTTCTCTTCTTTTATGGATGTGGATGTGGATGTGGGTAAAGAGAACACATCCACCCACACCCACACATCCTGTAAATTTTATTTAAAGTTATTCAAATTTTTAAATTTCTATTAAAGATTTTTAGATTTTAATTCCAGTTATTTGTTCTATAAATTCCATTTACGACAATTAACATTAGTTCAAATCTTCTCTTTAAAAATATCTGTAAGATTGAAAACATATTTTAAAATCAAGTGGAATTGATTGAAATATTTTTCTTATAATTAATCAATAAAATAAAATATCTTTTTCCTTTTTTTCCTAAGTAAAGCAATCGATATTATCTTTAATTGTGATCTACTTTAACAAAAGAAAAGCCAAGGAACTGCTAGTTTCGTACGAATAGTTCGTTAGAATTGTAAAAATAATATAAAGGTTAATATAAGTTATCTTATAGTTGTCTTGATCTTTGTTAACTGACTAATATCTTGTAGAATTTTGGTTGTTTACATTATAATCATGTGAACTTTGGCCAATGAATATTTATCCCACGTTGTGACGCATTTATCTCCGACATAATTTCGTAGGTTTATAAGAGAAATACATAAAGATAAAGTTGCTTTGAAAATCTTGAAAAAATAAGTAAAACGAATGATATGTTGTTATGTCTATTTGTTGTTAATTATGTTTGCTATAAATAACATTGATTCATGTAATGTAATATTGAAGAACTTGGTAATGATAAACAATTTGTCGAAGATTATGCTCAATCGTTATTAAAATTATTTTCTCAATCAGATTATGTATATGGTAAATCATTTGATAATTTTTCATGTCCCATGGAAAATAATCCAATAAATGTTATTCCAACATCGGTACACGAACTTCGACCAAGTGATATTAAATGTATTGCAGCTTTATGTGATAGTTTAACAGTTGGTTTAGAAGCTCATGCTACAACATCAATTGGATTATTTATGAAAAATCGAAGTTTTAATTAA
Organism: Rotaria sp. Silwood2; assembly: GCA_905329745.1. Taxonomy (NCBI): domain Eukaryota; kingdom Metazoa; phylum Rotifera; class Eurotatoria; order Philodinida; family Philodinidae; genus Rotaria; species Rotaria sp. Silwood2. The sequence goes on from CAJNSZ010003430.1 coordinate 1,623, forward strand.
TTTAATTAAAATAAATTCTGATTCTTTTGCTAGATGCATCTTGGTCAATTAGTGGTGATTATACATTCAATAGAATTCTTTCATTACGAAATATAATTCGTCAATATGATAAAGCATTAAAGGGTTATTAAACTAAAGCATGATTTATATTTCTTAAAGGTCAAAATTCATCCCACAATCATCTCAATGTTGGTCACTGTTTAGTTTTCTTTTTTGTTGTATATTGAATTTTAATTTGTAACATGTTAAGCTAAATCTGATGATCGTTCTTATCATATGATTAAGTAAGCTCGTATTCTTCTTCAACGATTATATTCAAGTAAAAACTGTTATTTAATAAACTATTGAAAATTAATTATATTTATTATTGAAATAAGTTAAATATATTCAACTTGTTTTATTTAAATATTCATTTATAGTGAAATTATTTATGTTTCTTTGTCAAGATTTAGACAAACATAGTCCAAGTAATTTTACTAAATATGAAACTGAAATATTAGATTATCTTCATGATAATATTCCACGTGCTCTTATTAATCTTGTTCTTATACTTAATGTTCGAGGAGTAGACTTATTAAATGTAGGTGGTCCAATTTGTCGATTATTTCATAATAAGACGTATCTATGTGCTGCATTTCTTAGTGAAAATCAAGCTACAAAATTAAATAAATGGATTCCACAATATCATGAAATGTTAGTGGATCTTATCCATTCGAGTCGTTATGATACAAACGATAATTTTACTGTTGTTATTCAACCATTTATGGTTCATGCACAATGACCAAGAAAAAACGATGGAACTATTGATTTTTCTTATTTTGCTTCCGATTGTTTTCATTTTAGTGGTTAAGTTTATTTCAATTTAGTATTATTAAAATTGTTTTACTTATTTAAATATTAGATAAAGGTCATTCTCGAGCAGCTTTATCTTTATGGAATAATATGTTTAAACCAGTTGGAGATAAACAATGACAATGGCACGAAAGAGAAAAAAAATAATATGTTCAACAAAAAAGCATCCATTTAGTTTTACATCAAAAAATTCTCCAAAACGATTTGAATCAATACCGAAAATTATATGAAATAAAGATTCTACTATTTTGAATTCGATTTATTATGTCATAATGGCTGAAACTTCTAATTTGTTAAAGAGCATTCTAGCATAGATTACATTCATCTATACTCAACAATTGAAATATTCGACTTTTCAATATTGAGAAACTCTTAAATGATCTATAATTTATCGAAAATCTTTGAAAAATTATTCTAATCGATAATTGAATACATCGAATCAATAAGAATATAAGATGATTTTAGATTTTATTCGTCTATAAATTTAAACAATTCTCTTCAACCTTGAATGAAGATCTAAATGAAATAGAATATTCTTTATTATAATCTCGAGAAAATATATTCTCAATAATTGGACACGAATTTTCTCGAAATTTTCATTATCATTAGGTAAGATTGAAGCAACTCTAAAAAATCTTCAAAATATTTTCTCTACTAATTGTCGTACTTAATATTTTACTGATTGTTGTTAAAAAGAAAAGTTGTCAGTGCAGCCTTTTTGAAACTAAAATATGAAATGGATATGAGTTTTTTCTCCTCACTATATTAATACTAAGTACATCAAGTGAAAAATCTCTATTAGATTAAAATGGTTTTTCAAGGATAATTTATTGATAGCGTAATGATTTCTCTTATTCGTTTCTGAATTCGAACAGAAATTCTTTTTTCTGTGCATTATTTCGCACATTCACAATTATACTCCAACTATTGAAATTTCAATAAAAGCTCTGTAATGTTCTAGAACAGTCGAACTCTGGCAAATCAGTTTAGTATCGGTTGTTCCCGGTTTGTACAGAAATGTATGCATTCAATGATAGTTAGTCTTTCTGATTATTGTCCAGCCGTTTCGTTGTTGTTAGGAAATATATTCTTATTAGGGTGTGATCTTTGACTTGATTTACTATGCAGAAAGGGTTCAAATCTGAAAATGTTTGAATTAAAACTTCGATTGATAAGATTGCTCGAAAATCTAATTGAGTTCGACAAAAGTATTTCAAGTTCAAAAAGTGAAAGACATAAACGTTAAGCTGATATTGTTTGAATATGTCGATAAATATGATTTCGGTTTTTATGAAAACTTAAAAAGATTATTGTATTTTTAAATAGAAATATTTATTTAAAGCTGAAACTTGTTTCGTTTTACTATATTTTTTTTCCAAGTATCTTATGAAATGAATTCAATAAGAGTCTGATGACTTTATGATGAAACCATCAAGCCGAATGATTATTGTCTATTATTATGTTACATATAGATTTACTGATAATATAAATAAATAGAGAATGTAACAGTGTTTTGACAGGTCATTAAAAATGTGTTGTCTATATTTTGAGATTCATTTAAACTTGATGAAATTCTTTAATGATAAATTTGAAGTATAGAAGCAAATGATTTGATCATAATTTCAAGGAATTGTAATTCTACTATGATTAAGTCTATTTAATAAATATAAAATTTAAAACAAAAGACAAAATCATTTGTTTTATATTTAAAAAAAAATAAATTGAAAAAAATTGATAATAATTTTAAAATAGAATTAAACCAACTACGTAGTTATTGTTGTGTATTGTTCTGAATTTTTTCATATAGAATATAAAATATTGATTGATCAATTTGTCCACTACGATGATAATGAGTTCTTGTATGAATATGAGGAACAATTTGTTCGAATATATCTCTTACTTCTTTTTCAGCTCTCTCTTTCTCTCTTTTTTCTAATAAATTATTTGATTCATCCCCACAAGTCCATTTATAAGTTATATTAAGATAATTTTTTGCAACTTGTCGATGTACTTCTTCTGCTTTTTGTTTTCCTTGTTTATTATTTCTAAAAGCAGATAACATGGCTAAATCTTCATTTGTTGGTGGAATATGTTTAAAATTTGATTGACAACCATTTAATCGTTTTGGTAAAACTAATGGATCAATGTACTTACTTAAATCATTAATAGCATTTACAAAATGAATTTTACTTTCAACAACAGGATCCAACCATCGTTTAATAATATACCAACATCTGTCAAAAATCCAAGGAGCATTTATAACAAGTCCAAGTGTAAAAAGACTCCGGATAATAATTTTGAAGAAGATGAATAAGAAATTTAAAATGTTGATAATATGCATATTTTTGAGTCCAAAACCCATTAGATCAAAAACAACTGTTACAGATTCATGGAAGGGGGGAGGGCAGAGGGTAAGTCATTTTCAACACGTTTGCATTGAAAAGACTATAAATTCGAATGGAAATTGATCTTTTATATGTTCTTTAGCAAAAACATAAACAATCGGACATCCAGCTCTATCATAACCCATAAAATAACTTTTGCGTACAATTATTTCTTGATAGCAAAGATCATTTTCTCCTTTTGCTCAAGGTTCTTTAACTCTTTATTGATGCCTGCAATTAATCGTACCAGTTAATTATTGTAAAACTGCATTAATATCCCATTATCTAGATCGAAGACATTAAACTAAAATCGTATCTGAATTATCATAATCAGCAGCTAGAAATAGTTCATTTTGAAAAAAAAAAACTTTTATCTCTTGTTTTACAGCCGCCAATATATTCTACAACGACTTTCTGAAGATTCCATTTGATTTCTATGAAGATTTTTTACGAGAAAATAAAAAAGATATATTTTTTAAACGAAATCAACTTACTGATATGTATAAGATCATTTGCACTCATTTACGATTTAGTTTTCTTTTTGCCAAACTTATTTTCAGTAAGAAATAAATAATCCAGATGTTTTATTATTAATTGCCGAATGAACTTTTTTTTTCAAATGTTTGTCAATGTACATAGAAAATATAAGTTTATTTCATTTTCTTGTTATTAGTCACTTCACTTATATTTATATTTGTAAATCAACAGTCAAATAGTTCGATAATTAAAATCCGTCGATAAGAGAAAGTTTTCAAGCAAAAGTATCACTTATGATGATTTGAAGTTTTATTTTCTCTTGCTTTAAAATGATTGCAAGTAGTTAGATAATTGATATTGATTAATGGCGAACGTCTAAAGTCGTTCTTATCTATATTAAATTTTTAGACAGTTTAATTCATCTAATATATAATTAATTTATCTAGAGATATTATTTTTATTCGATTTGTTGATTAACTGAAAATTATTATTTGGCATTGTGTGTCTGTGAACTGATTCGATGTCACGTTCAACCTTTAGGAGATTTTCGATCATTCAAATAGATTTATCTCGTCAACAAAATTAGTTTATCTTATAATTAAACTTGAATAAATATATTTAACAATAATCTTGTTTTAGATCCAAACTTTTTTATATTCAAAACAAAAATCCTATTTAAATGGAATTAGATTTAAAAGCATTGACAAGTCTATAAAGAATACAAGACAACTAAAATGTTTATTTATTGCATGTTTTAGAAATAGAAAAAGTCTCAATTTTTATTAAAACTTTCGAATTTGATTGAAAGTTTAATATTAAAATCATTGTTTGTATTCATCTAAGCACCGAGATTCGATGGAATACGATCACGACATTTTAGTTGTATTTCGAAATTTTTTTTAATTTAAACAACTACACTGTTTTATGACGACAAACAACTAGACTTAAACAAGAACAAGTGACAATTTACTACTACGAAGTACAAGTCAATTAAAAGTGGATTACATTTAACTAACGTATGTCATTCATACGAACTCTCACTTGTCTCCCCGTTTGTCTAAATAGGATTTTAAATTTGACAGGTTTTTGTTAATAAAATGATATTTTATTGAATATCGCTATGAGAAATGAGAAATGCATCGCCAATTTATGAAAAAGAATCATCTTAAAAAAAAGAGTGTTCGATTTGTAACTTTTAAAATGTAACTAATCATTACGTTGAATTATTTTTCAAATTGATACTTTACCTGAACAATTTCACATCATCAAAAATAGCGAAAAAATAAAATTTTAAATATTAACATTGGTTTTCTTCTACATCGAACATTTTCAAGACACTATTTCAACAGAAGTCTTTTTTTACGAATAGAAAAATAATTACTTTTAGAAGAATTTTTAGAATTGATTAAAAGCACGAAAATTTAATAAATATTTGATAAAAAACGTTTTATTGTTTCAGTTTGTTTCAAACAAAATGTTTAAAAAAAGTTCAAATCGACTAAAATAAATTTCATTTAAACATGTTTACCTTTTCAATTTGTGACGATTCACTCTCAAGCTAACTCATTATCTCGTTCATGCACAAATAATGATGAAAAAATCTCTTTAGATTTTTGTTTCGTTCCTTTCTTTTAAGGGACCATCCATACGAGACGTACAGGTAAAAAACGCATTTTTTGACACTCCCTTTTCCCTTCCGAACCCCCAGTGCAAAAAATTCCCAAAATAAACTTGCTTTTTAACATATGTCATAGCCAATATAAGACTTAGGGGTAAATTCTATTTTCGTCAAATGAATTTATCACCGAAAAAAATATAAGTTGAATTTAATCGGTCATATAGACAACAATTATATTTTAGATAATTATTCCATGACACTAAGTCAGTTAGAACCACGTGAGATGGCTTCCAAGTCGGTTGAATTGACTACCAAGTCAGATGGTAGCCGTCTGAGTTGGTAACCAACTGACTTGGTTACCAATTCAGTTCCATGGGATGGGTGTGGGTGTGGGTGTAGGTGTCGGTATCGATACTGGCTCTAACACCCACCCACACACCGACACCCACACCATGCTAATGTTTTGAAATTTTAAAAAGATTCTAAAATATCAAAAGAATCGAATGGTTATCGGTACTTCTAAACCATCAAGATCCGTGCCATTAAGTAATTAAAAATAGTTCTTAAGGTGTCACAGAACTCTATAGAACTATAATAGATTTATTCCAATCATAGCTAACAATACAAAAATAACGTAAGTGTCAACAATTCTGAATTCTGCTGCTGCTGCTTATGCTGATTTACGTTTTTTTTGTAATTTTTTCTTTTTACAATGACACGTGAGATGAAGAAATCATATATATAAATCGAATTTTTCTTTCTTGCTCACGTACACCTTCCATCAGTGGCATAACTTTGTTGCAATCATTGACAAAAGATATAAAAGAGTGGGCTAAAAGTTTATTCGTGAGACAAATCACACTCACTTATGGTCTTATGAATCCTTCATTGGTTCGAAGAAAAGGTCTTGTATTGCTTTCTTCTTTATTTTTTTAATTCAATTTCTGTCAGTAGAAATCCTTTTTGATAAAAAAAAATTAAGAATTTTTTTGAATAACTTTTAATAGAAATGAGATAGAGATCTGAGGTTTCACTGTTTAGACGAAAAAATAAAACTGCATCGAAACTTGAATACCAAATACTTATGAGCAGACTTCTGAGAGACACTCACCTAAGTTTTTTCAATCAAAGCTTCTTATTAGGTATAGAAGATGGATTTTTCTTCAAAACATAAAAATAAAAGGTAATTTTTTTGTGAAACACCTGTTGAGAACATGCAGTAAAGTGTTAATAACTCGTGACAAGTACAACATTTTAACATTAAATTTAAACAGATTTTCAAGCTTTAATTAAAGATTGTGCTGCACTGCTGAAAACCGAAATTTCGCAACTATTACATGGCATACTGTTTGGTGCTTAGCGAGCTTGATGCGTGACTCTGAAAAGAGTTGTCAAAAAACTTGCATGCTCAAGTTTCGACTCAATTTCGTTTTCTCTTTTAAACGATGAAAGCCGCGAATCTCTATCTCGTTTTTAAAAACATTATTCAAAAAATAATTATATTTTTTTGTTTTGTGGAACTCACGTATGTTTTCGAAGAAAATAGTGAGTGTAAGTTTTAAGTTCGAGGTTGGCGGCTCCCCCACCCCATTACAGACACATAGCAACGGAGAAAGAGAACATTACAGACATACCCCCCATTACAGACAACCTCCCATTACAGACCTCAGCAACCGGGCATAAAAAACTTCAACTTTATTTAACAATAAAAAGAGAGTTGAACAGTATGAAAAAGTTTTCAGTTTACAGATGACGTATTAAGATAACAAGACTGAAGGATATACGTGAGTTCCACATTTTAGCTCCAAAGGAGCTGCGCTAACAAGCTTTTTTGAAATGGATATTAGTCATGGGATATGACAAAGAATTACCTTTTATCAATAAGTCGATATTTTATAGAAGACTTTTTATATTTATACAAGAAAAAGAAGCATGATACCGATATATAACGACTATATAACGAGGCGAACTTTCTTTCAGGTGCTACTATTAAGGACTCGATTTTTACGTCTTGTTCTCTATATTTAATCACTTGTTTTTGTCAACATGCAGTAACCTACCGCGCGACAGTCTTGCCACAAAATTTTCCCTTCTTTTTTGGCCATTTAGAAGCGACTTTTGAGAGCCAAAAGCAGTCAGTTACAGTCAGAGTTTTCTTTTGACGTGAATTCGATCAACTATGAGAAAACTTTTAAAAGGAGCTAAAATGTTGTCTGTACCAAGCAAAAACAGGCCTTTTTTGCAAGGTTTACTTTTTGCGGTTTGTAGTTTTGGACAGTTTTAACTTGGCATTATTGGAGAGCATTCAATTCTCTACAGAATGAGCTATTGCAATACGCGAAATCTCAAATCGCTATAAAGTTCCGCATGCCTTCGAAAGAGCTACTTTCTATGTAAAGTGAAATTGGTCAAAATATCGATTTCTCAAAATCTGATGTTTTAAAAACGCAACATATTTCAAATCTTTAGCGAAAGATAAAATAGAAAATAAACAGCACATTTTGTAGAAGAAAGCCTACTCTACAGAACTGTACTATTAAGAACCGTTTTGCATATTGCATTAATTAGATGTTAGTCAAAATACAAAAACAGGAGAAAATCAAATTCTGCACAGACATTATGTTAGACGTTTTGAAAAATTTTCTCACGGTAACACGACTGTTGCTCCCCGATGATAGTTGTTCCGCAACGACAGTTGCTCCTGCAGCAGGGTTATGGATATGAGTGTGGATGCCAGTGTGGGTAAGAGTGCAAGTGTGGGTGTGGGTGCGATTGTGACTGTGGCTGGGTGTGGATGCGGGTGCGAATGAATGTGAGTAGGTTTTGGTACAAATGTGAGTGTGGGTAGGAGTGTGTGGGTGCAAGTTTAATTGTGGACGGGTGTGACTGTGCTTGGGTGTGAGTGCGACTATGAATGTGGGCGTGAGAGATGTGGTGACTGCAAATGTCCGTCACTTCTTTGCCCACTCACACCTACACCCGTGCCGTGAAAGAGAATGTTCGAGTAGTTGTCGCTGCGGAGCAGGTGTCGTGGAAGCAAGTGTCCAGGGAGCAACTGTCGTTGGGGAGCAAGTGTCCCTAGGGAGTAACTGTCACGGGAGCATCTGTCATGGAATCTTTTCTCACAGTTGACCAAGCTTACATCAAAAGAAAATTCTGAACAGAGATTCGAGAAGAGCAAAAAACTCTGATTCTAACTGTCTGCTTTTGGCTCTCAAAAGTTGTTTCTAAGTGATTGAAAAATAAACGAAAATTTCGTACCAAGACTTTCGCGCCGTAGGTTATTTATATACCATTTGGGAATCAAATGTTCATTGTAACAATCAAAGTAAGCAACTTATAATAAACGATTACATATTATTTCCGCTGCTATGCAACATATCTTCAATCCCTTAGAAATGCATTTGAAAATCTATTGGTTTGCTGAACTACTGTTCGTAAGAAACACTTGAAATTATTCGAAGATTTAACAACAAGTAAAATTCGTCGCCAAGACTCCTTTGACGCTAGACTAAGTTCAATTTAACAATCAGTTCCAATCGATAAGTGGAGTGCGTTTTTAGAGCTATCGTTGAGTACACATGCTCAGAACAAAAAGCTGTTTTTAATATTGTCAGACGATCATTCTGTAAAAGGATAAGACAGTTCTTTTAAAACTTTATAATGTGTACCTTAAGGAGTAATTCACAGTCGATCGACGGCAACACTCTTGACTAGCCAATCATATACTTAAGTCTAGTTTCTGAAAAGATGATATTCTTGTTTTTACACAAGTATAACCGATTCAAGTTTGACTGATTTCGAACAATCGTTGCATTCATAGAGAGCAAATTCCCGATGGAATATTCTTAACCAAAGAGTTTTTTTATGAAGTATTCATTGTATGTTTTGATACTTTGATGTTTCTAGGAAATCTATGTTATACTTTAATACTTCTTTAATGGGTAGTTTTGGGTGTGATTCTTCTTCTTGCCAACACCCGTACCTATACACCCTTTTAAATTCAGTGTCGCGAATGACTATCATTTGCCCCAAATTGTGGTTCCCTGAATTAACCCCCAAATCATATCCCCATTTGGGGAAAAAAATACAATTAATATAAATTCTGGTGACCAAATGGGGATTTTAGTTTTGGGGAATTTTTCATTTGGGGATATTTTTCATAAAATACACTATATATATACTGTAATTCAGCAGCATCTTACTTCTTGTACTAAACAGTATCAACTAGAATAAAAGTTTTTAGCATGATCATTCGATGTTT
>CAJNSZ010003431.1:0-11213 GCA_905329745.1 Rotaria sp. Silwood2
CGATCATCAAACATTTTTCGTATAGAATTTTCTAAATGTATACGTAGATAGTTCGAATCTTTATTATTTTTTCGGTTCGATTCGGTTCGGTTCCAAAAAAACACGAACCGATCCCATCACTGTAACCCATATCACAAAGAAAAAAAAAGCAAAAAAACTTTGCTAATATTTGGATTTTTCCTTTCTCGTTTATTTTCATCAATGGCAAATTTACAAAATTTAGTCTGTCACTCTGTCATCTTTTTTCTTCATTCGAAAACTTTATCGTATAATCGCAGGGGCAATCAAAATGTTAATTTTAAACAGATAGAAATGAATGAATATAAAATTCTACACAATTTTTTTTGTTCTTCTATTTTTATCACTGTATAAAGAGCTGACGGAATCAGATGAATCACATACATGAAGTATTTTCATTCGGTTAGGATTATCTTTCAATATACATCATTTCTTATTTACTTTAGATTTTCTTGAATCTAATTGGATAATTTTCACATTCGCAACATATTTTACTATCTTTACGGTTTCACACTATTCCTGAATAAATACGATTCCACTGTGTAGCTAACACTGTATCTGTATGACCACATTGTCCCTCTCTTTTGTTAAGTTATATAATCGAATATGATTGCATATAGTCATGCTTCGGTCGGTATTCTTCTATAAGATCTTTCTATTTGAAATCCATTTGTGATTTCTATATGTATCTCCATGAATTCAAGATTGCTGCATGTCAATCAGTCAAAAACAGAAGAAGAAAAAAAGATTTTTAAGAAGTTCTACTAGATTTATAGTTGAAAATGCAAAAAAAATTTATATAACGAACAGGACACTATCAATTGATTCGAATATGTTGCTGCTGTTTTTTTCTTTATAATGCACAAGATGACTGAATATAATCATAGAAGACGTTTCATTTTATTGAAATAACAGAAAAAACTAAAATCTAGACTAAATATGTAAATAAATGTAGTCCAACAAATCGACTTTTTTTTGTCTTCTACAAATCGTCCCATGTTAATGCACATTGAGATTCAATCGCTGCAATTGCAGCAGAAACATCACTTTTAGCAATTAATTCACTTAACTTGATTGCTTTGTCCGAATCAACTGATATTCCATTCAATTCAATTGTTAAATCGTAACCAAATTTATATTGATTCGTTGCAAGCCAATTGTCTTCACACTCTTCAACTATATGTATATAAACATATGCATTAACCCTTGTCCAATATGGTACACCTTTTTTGTCATATTCTGCATTAAATCGAATAATTGTTGTTAATTTTTCGCCTGGCTTAGCCCGTTTTGTTGCTTGTCTACGAAATTCTTTGGTAATATCATCACTAAGATTTTCTGGTTGTACTTCAGTTACATTTGACACTGTAAAACCTTCTTTAATTGAATCTCGTAAACATTTAGTAAATTCATTAAAGTCGATATTTTTTTCAGTTCCCATAGATTTTTGATTGGCAGCAAAATCCCGACGAAAATTAACTTTTTTTATTATTTCTTTTTTTTCTAAAAATTTAATTAACGTACCAGGAATACGTGTGTAAATTTCCGTTGCCTTAGCTTGAGCATTGCCATCAAATAAAGATATAAGTTGCGTACCAGTATTTGCAACTAAAGCCATTTTAATAGATAATATATATTTGTCTTAGTGTAGGTTTATGAACGTATGACTACGATCAAAATAATTTTAGTTTGATTCGAGGATGACTTCGTGTAGCACGTAGTATTTAAATGAAAGGATAAAATTTGTGATAGGAGAAGGTCATAAAAAGGTGTAGATGATACTAATATTTAGATTTTTCCCTTTCTCTTCGACATGCCTGATCCATACGAAAAAAAGAAAATATTAAAGAGAAACAACAAAACTAATGTTGGAATTTTCTCACGTCCTCTTGTCTCGACACAAGAATTAATCTTTCGTACACAAAAAAATAAGAATAAACTTAATATTTTTGAAATGCTTTCTTTCTTCTATATCATCTATTTATGATCACGTAGAAAGATAAAAGAAATATGCCAGTATTGTTTTCTTTTTCTTCTTTCTTGCTTCTATGTATGAGATGAATCTTCATATCAAATAAAGAAAGAAAATATGAAAGTATTGCTGGCATATTTCTTTTATCTTTATGCATGCACATAAATAGATGATATAGAAGAAAGAAAGCATTTGAAAAATAGCAAGTTTATTCTTATTTTTTTTTGTACGAAAGATTGATTCTTGTATCGAGGCAAAAGGACGTGAGAAAATTCCAACATTTGTCTTGCTGGTTCTCTTCAATATTTTATTTTTTTTCGTATGGATTATGCATGTCGAAGAAAAAGGAAAAATCCAAATATTAGTATCATCTATACCTTTTTACGACCCCTTCTCCTATCATTAGTTTTATCCTTTCATTTAAATACTAAACAGTACACAAATTGATCCTCTAGTAGAAACAAAAAAAAGGTTTGATTGTAGTCGTAAATTTATTTTCAAATACTATATTAACTATCAAAGAACACAAACATCTTAATTTTCACGATTATAATTACAATAAGAAGTATATATATTATCAATTAATATGGCTTTAACTTCATGTAAACTCGACGAACTATTATGTTTATTACCTCGTGAAGTTCACGAAAAAACTGTAGAAATTTATAATACTATTCCCGGTTCATTACTTAAATTTATTGGTCCAAAACCAATTACGAAAAAAGCAGAACGCAGTGAACATCAGTTGATGACAGAAAAATCAATGGAAACTGATGATAATGAATATCAGAATAATCCAATTCAAGATTCAAGTTATTCGAATCATCGAAACATTTATCATCACGAAAATGATGAAGCTAATCGGACATATCTTACTGAACCAATGCATGAAACAAAACAAGATTATATGGGACATAAAACTGGAATAAAAAATAATAAAGATTCGAACTATCTACGTATACATTTAGAAAATTCTATACGAAAAATGTTTGATGATCGACTAATAACTGAAATCGATCCAAATACTTTAGCTTATGAAATATCGACAAAATGTCTTGAACAATGTCCAGAATGGGGTAAACAATGTAAGAATTCATCAACAATCATTCAGTTTAATAAGATATTTATATCAGAGAATGATTCAACAAAAATGAATATTCTTGTTTACGTTTATGCTCATTTGAAATGTGAATTTGATACATTAGTTTTTGGATTGAGAAATAGAAATCAATATAAAACTAGTTACGATTTAGCAATTGAATTAAATGGAATATCAATAAATTTAATGAAATTAATTGAATTCTGTCAACTTGTTAAGGAAAATAGTGTTCATGATGCAATTGAAAAAATTGAAGCAAAAACTCAATTAACATGGAACGATTTATAGAAAGAAAATCGTTCATAATCGTAGAACTATATTCTTTCTAAACAAGATGATACACTCGTTTTTTTTGTATTTGAACAGCTTTTTTGAAATAAATAAAAAAAAGACCCTTAATGAATATATAGATATTCTAAAAACAATAATCAATCACTTTTAGATAATGTTTGATTATAGCTAGTTTTCATGGATGACTAATTGTCAAAAGGAAATTTAGATCTTATTTTACTTTTTATGTCTATTGCTTGTAATATACAAGTTTTTCAACTTTTATCTTAAATTTTGAAAAAAAATGTTATTTATTTTTTTCCAAAAGATACAACAAATATTCGCACATCTTTGATGCCCTTTTATGTATTCATTTTGAACATGGATAATTTTGCGACTGAGAAGAAATTATGTCACACAATAAACTATATTGTAATTTCAAAGTGTTCATAATGACGTTTATAAACGTAGAAGTTGTCGAATATATTGTTTCTGTACCGTAGATATCATTTTACAGAATGAAAATAAAATGAAAGTGATAGGTTTCAATGAGTCCTCCCCACTTAGTCGTGCACGATTACGACATGCCATTTTTCGATGGTTTTCGTACGTTCAGAATCTCTTAGAAAAACTTTTTTCACACGCTCCTATGTTCATATACTCTAGAGACAGTTGTTTCCAATAAATACGAATATTCTATTTAAGATTGAGAAAACATCTAAGGCTTGTCGATGAAAAGTACCTATGATTAATGTTCGGAATTCAGGGTGCTTCTTTCAGGATACTAGGATGTGGGTTGATACACCAATGATTTTGGCATGGACCGTTAGATTAGTCACATGCTATAAGAACGGAACAGACTGGGCTAAAATTTTAGTTTTCTAGATCTTATTCTATCAGCCTGGGGATTTTTATAACGTATATTCCTATTTTATTTACATTTTTGCCAATTATTATATAAATTACATTAAGATTAACACCAATGATATTATAATGGAAATTCTTTTCATTCATTTTTTTTCTTCTTAATTCAAGTTCATTCAAAACATGAATTGTGGATGGGTGTGAGTAATGTGAATCTAGATTAATTAATTACTCGCATCCACACCACACACCCTTAACTTTACCTTTCTTTCCTTTATTTAGTTATTCCGATAATTGTTCGTCACCTTATGAGAGAAATAGAGAAAGTTAGTTTGATTTAAGTTTTCGATTTTCTCCTTGAAGGTATCCATAGTAAGTTGGGTAAATATTTTATTAATTGACTTAGCTCAATGAATATAATAATTCAATCATTTAGAATCGTTTTGTCAAAAGAACAGTAGCAAATACGAATCCACAAAACGTTCGCAAAGTTCTGTAGTAATTTCATGCAAATATTGCTGTTGATATTGAACCAAAGCCCAATACCACCATCGAATGGGTGTCATAATTATGTGCATGACAGAATGACTATGAGTAGCGTAACATGATGCAATCAAATTGTTAACTACAATCGTTCCTTCTAGTGTGAGAGGAGCATAGGCATACTCGTCCACATGGAAAACGTGACGAACATTGGTAACTTTAATTGGTTGATGCTCTGTCATGGAAAAAACGAAATCTCCTACAGATATGTCTCGAGCAAATCTGTATTGTTCGATTCTATCATTAGGCTTGCGAGTTAGTATGGAGTGAGATGATGTAAGACGAAGTGGTTTGCTTAGATTGCTAGTCGTTTGTAATTCAATGAACGCAAGATAAGATCGTTGATGACGAAAAATAGCCAGGACCGGACTTATCTCACTAGAGCTAACATGTATCCGATCTCCTACACGAAGATCACGCATCATAACATGAGCGCCACTTTTTAGTGACACCATCGTACTTTCAGCGAAGCATGGTGCAACAGATGTTGAGAAATACGATCTAAATCGATCCCATGTCGTCGCAATTTTTCCTATCAAAGCCTTTATCCATTCGATTACAGATTTAATCCATGATATTATGGCGATCTCGGATGAGTTCGTCGTGGTGATTGTCTCTGACGTTGTTGTCGTTATTGTTGTTGTCGTAGTTGCTATCGTCGTGGTTTCAATAGTTGCTGTTGAGGAAAACTTATTTCCAGAACTATTTTTCAAATGTATGATCATTATTATGAATATTAAAATGCTAATAGAAAGAATGCAAATTGTCCAACGCTTTCTTTTGTTTAACTGCTTTTTCCAATCTATATGCAGCCGATTTCTGAAATTATAGGTATGAAAATAGGGATTGTAACAACGACAAGAGTAACCGTTGAAAAATTTCTAAAAGATGCACTCTTACCTATGCTGAACAGCGAAGGATTCTGAACTCGGATCACTAATTACTGAATGTAAACGTTGGCATTCTGAAGCATGGTGTTGGAAACAAATGTGTATAGATTGACATTGTCTACAGGTCTGAGAATGACTTCGCAGTCCAGAGCTTGGATGTTGTTGACAATTTCCAATCTTTTCGTCAATATTAGAAAACCTTGTTTGTTGCCGTCGATCCTATAAAAAAGAAGTAACATGAAATGCACCAAGTATGATATGCAATGCTTAGTTTCAAATACAATCGAATAGTACATTTGAACTGTTGCAATTGTATAGAAAACTGAGCCAAGTAGAAAAATTATTTGCACTAGTTTCAAACTGATATGAGAGTGTTAAACTTAATAGAAATTATTTCGTGATTTATCGTTGAGACTATCCTGATAATATTCGCATTTAATCTGTTATTGTGTACTTTCTAAATATCTCTAGTCAAATTAAACGTCTAATGTTATTTTCTAACCGCAATCCATTGATGATTAAGCGGAATGATCGTAAATAGTTTCGGTCTTATGCTCGGATAAAATATTCATTCAATAAGTCTTCATGACAATGAATCACTCGACAGCAACTTATGAATCGTCTAAAGTCAATTCATGGAAATAAAATTTTCAGTACCCAAACTCGATTACATCGACATTTGAAAAATCGTCCTATCCATATGTGTCATGGGGAAATTCAAAATTTCATTTCTTTCTGACGAAAACTTGCTATTTCTTTCATCTTTCCTAGATATTTGAAGGTGCCATTTTGGGTGGATGAGTGCGTACGGCTAGGCTGTTCTTTTCCCATGTCTCTGTTACGTTAAATATTATTATAAAAGCGTACGTAATCCTACAGCAAAGGCAATATATAACAATAGTCCCCAGAATTTCTTCCACTACACTTATACGCCCCTTGATCGTTATAAATCGTACCGTTTCGAGTCAAATCTGGAATAGCAGAGAATGAATGTACGGCTCTCATTCTTCTCTTCGCTCTTATTCACTCACACCGACACCCACACCCAGCATGTTCAATGCAATCAAAATCTTTTCCAATCAATAAGTGCATATGTAAATAATAATATTTAGGGTGGTGGAATATGCCAATTATTATTAAAACGTAGTTCTGTGTTCGATATATATTTTTAACATGTGAGAAGAAATTCATTGTTAGTTGACGAGTCCAACTAGGATGTTCTATTCGTTGTTACGACAAATCACTAGCAGAGAGTACTCGGATTTTCATGCTTCTATACTGTATATGAGAAAATCGGTAGAGTACTTTTATTTAAATGTTGCATGTAGAGTGTCAAACATTTTTCAAATTACTCAACATAAGTAATTCCTAAATATGCAACCATCCTACTGAGAAAAAAAACTTTTTTAATTATTTGAACGAATTATTTCTTTTCTGCATTTAGAAAATATTTTATGAATGATTTGAAAACATTTTTTCCAAAGTATTCTTATTATTGCTTTTGATTTGGAGTCTCGTAAAAGTGTGAAAATAGAAAAGAACCATATGCTTTACAAACCGGTTCATTATCAACACCATCATATTTGAATACTGTATTGGAGTCAGGATTTATAGATGTTTTCAATATGTTGGTATGTTTTGATATACGAGCGGTTGATTGTAACACGTTTTCAATATCAACGGCTTCGCGACAAGGTCGTCCTGTTACTTGACATTTCTCGCACAAGTCTTCGGCATGCTCACCGTTCGGGTTACTAAAAATCAATCCATTTCTATGATCGGCCTTGTGTGCATTGATAACATTTTGATCTTCTAAATCATCACGATCCAGAGCAGCTGTGATGTTATACGATTGACAACTTTGACATTTGTTCCACCTAGTTGAATAGCATGAATACCAGAACGCATTACAGTCATGGCAAATATAAACGAAATTTTTCGAAAGGTTCATTGGATAAACAAGAGTTTTACATTGTTTACAGTATTGACCAAAGCCAGCCCAAACCTTAGTACTTTTCCAGAATCTTTTGCACTTAGAGCACTGAAACTCTCCATAACATGGACGATTTTGATCAGGATTTTCATTATGAACCATGGCGCCTCTTTGCGGGTATTGCCAGTTTCATCAAAAATGAATTTGATTATGAAGTTCAAATGTTTTATCTAAAACTGACAGCAGGCAATTCTATATAGAAAACATTTCGAGATTATAAAAATAGCAAGTTTTCTTATTCGAAAGCCTTCTGTGTATAGGAATAGAAAAGAATCCATCAGATAATTTACTTGATTACATTAAATTTGTGTTTCTCACTATCTTTCTGATGGTTGTCAAAGAAAAAACAATAGTTAGAATGACTGATAAAAAGTCGACTATCAACATACTGAAACAGAAATTATGAATAGGTACCCTGTCCAAATTGGATTCAGTATTTCGTACTTCAAAAGTCTGTATTGACATTTTCGGACTCGTTGAACTTTCAAAGTTCAAAGTTCGTAAATGGTTTTTAAAAATCGTCGTGTTGCTGGCATGTGCACTATAAATTCCTTGTATTTTGTCTTATTCTGTGTTACTAAAATATTCTTATTGTCGACATACTAGGTAGAATGCACGCTATCTACAGCATAATAAATGCATTCTATTTAGCAACTAATTGTATAAATATCGAGTTATTAATCGATATTTATGTACCCTAGTTCGTTATTTATCAAGAATCTACATACGATTAAACGAAATATGAATATATAGCATAGAAGAATAAAAATCTTCGATAAATGAGATCTATAATCGGTCGTCTCTTTGCTCGATGGAAATTAACACTTGAGTGATCCTTCAACTTCGATAACTGAAAGGGAACATGTAAATGGTTATGAGTGGTTTTTGAGTATGACTTTAAAAAATAAAGAAATAAAGAATTATTTTACGAGAAATAATGTCGTGAAGGGAGCTCCAAGGCCACAGAATTTGTAAACAGAGAGATTTTTATCATTTCAAAAAATATATTTAGATTGGAAACACGTTAAGTAAGACAGTATTTCAAAAAAATAGAAAAAGAAAATGAAGACTTACTTCTCGATATCTTATTTTCACAACAACACATTCTTTTCTTTCCTTATTAGTTGACTAAAAAAAGACTTAATGATGCAAACACAGAAAAAAGAAAGAAACGCTCGCAAAAAGTATGAAACAAACGCAGGAAAAAATAAAGGAACGCACACTAAAAAGGAAAGCATCTAGAAAAAAGAGAAGAACACACAGTTTTTACTAATACTACAGTCATTTTCTATAGTTTATTCAACAAAAAATTCAACCCAGAAACCTTGACTCGTACATGAATTATATTAATTTTTTTAGGTCGAGCTTTCAAGAGAATCAAAGCTCGCCTTCGGCAACAAAAAAATCAGAACCAATAGCAAATATATGTGAGACTCCAGTAAACTCATGGCTACTTCTCATTTGTCGTCTGACGAACAAATATTTCATTGATTCTAATTTTTTCTTTCGTTACAAATAGACTTGCGACAGTTCTCAATCAAAGAACTGAACAGATATCGAACACGCAGTTCTTATTAAAAGAAATGGAACCGAGGATCAATTCTTTTTAAAAGATATGATCACTAGACCCAATTTTCAAACGAAGTTCTCCAACAAGAATCGGTTCATACAACTGTGAAGATGTAAATGGGTGTGTGTGATTGTTAGTACCTGTTTATGGATACATACCATAAACTCTCACTTCTAAAAGTATCTCAGGTCGAACAAACATGCCCGTTAACGGTGTGAGTGGACCTGCGTCTTCTTCTCCTCAACGATACATCCACACCTTCTATAGTTCTTAAGACTTCAAATGTTAAATCAGGCACGAATAATTTCGCATTTCAAATTCCAGCTGGATAGGATTATGAAAGATGGAAGATTCAAGAGTCAAGTTCTTGCTTTGGAATATTTTCTTTTATCTGTATTAAAACAAAACAAGCCTGATAAAAAACTCATTTTTCGACAAAAGTCGGCTCATACCTCGAAAACGAAAAGTCATAGACATAAACACTTCTCGGATTCTCTTGATTTCACTGAAATCTTCTTTTTAACAAAGCGATTATAACGTATTCAATAAAGCTGTGCTGCCATATTTTGTGCAAAAAAGAATCCATATCCTTCTTGAATACGAAGTAAATTTTTTTGCTTTATCTCTTTTTGATATAAAAAAAAATGTTCTTTGTAAGTAAAGATCAGCAAAAGAATAATTTATTTATTTATTTCAATATGATAATAAACTCTTAATTTAAGATGAATCATTGGTCAAATTTAGCAAAGCAATAGGATCAATATCTACATTGCCACGCCAATGAAGAAGTAAAGCACGTTCCTCATCAGCCATAGTTTGAAGAATGACTGTCATACGACGATAAACAGATGGTTGTACAAATGCTCGAAGTTTTTCTAATAAATTAAATTTTTTCTTTGTTACTTCTTCCGATTGCTTGATGTTATCATATCTTCAATAAAAAAGAAGAAAACAAGTTAAATCAAGCAAAAATAGATCATTTTTTTATTTTACCTTCGAATTATTCGATAACCTTGTCGAGTAAGTCTCTCAGCAATTAGATTTTCTTGTTGCATCCATGGAAACTCCTTACTCTTTGATAATGTATATTGATTAAGAAAAGAATCAATAACAAATGCAGTAAAGATACTAAAATAAAACATAATTTATAATGAAGAGAAAAAAAATGAACATTACTTGAGGACCACAATAACAGCACATAGATGAAAGGCAAGAAAAAAAAGACGTGCCACTTTACTGGTTACAATAACAAAGCCAGAAGCCAATACTTAAAATTGAGAGAAAAACAAAATCTATGAACAGTAAATTCAAGTATAAATCCTTAATGAACATTTTATTAGCATTGTTCAACACGTTGCCAATATTTCCAAGAATCTCAAAATTACATCTATTAATTAATTAAATCCTATCTTTTATGAGAGTATACAATACAAGAAAAATAAGTCGGAAAATTTATAAAACTTAAAAAATTTATTGTTTCTCTTACCATGCCATTGATTAACTACAGTTAATTCGAAAAGAAGAATCAACGATGACAAATAATCATTAAAATTATTTCGACAATATTGACCTCTAAACGTATACAAAAGATATAAAATACTTTTTATCAATAAAATCTTCTCGATATACTTTGAAAAGTCTGAACCATTAAGTCGAGTATCATTACAAAATTCAGCAAATGTAGAATTCGAATCCAAATGCACTATTCTATTTTGAAATATTTCCATTCCTTGACAAAAAACAAGACAAATATTTATTGATTTTTTTTCTATTTAAAATTTTTCATATTATTTACCAATCATTGCAAATACATAATAAGTCATCTATATAGAATAAGCTTTTCAATGTAATCTAAAAAAAATTCATTTTTTTTACTTACAAACATCACTCGAAGATAAGTTATTAATGTTGGGATAACTTTTGAAAATGTTCCAAAAATAACCTTAAATCTAATAAAATATTTCTACACATCAAATCAACAAATACTGTTCAAA
>CAJNSZ010003432.1:0-11208 GCA_905329745.1 Rotaria sp. Silwood2
GAGTTTATCCTATAGTAAAAGATTTAATATAGATGTCACCAATAAGAACTGCATCTGCTGATAAATGTAAGAAAGAGACGATTTTTACTTTTTCTTACAGTATATCATTATGATTTTAAGCAAATTATCCTCTAACTCATGAATCAGAGAATGATTCAAAATACATGAAAGAAATGTTTTCTAATCATTGTCAAATTAAACAACAAAAATTGTATACCAAAGAATCGGTTTAGCTATGCTACGAATAACTTTTCGGATTTTTTTCTAGAGATCAAAATAAAAACAAGCAATACATGCTGCTTTTGCAAGATCAAAGCTTTAACTTATTATTAATTAGTATTTAATCCGAGATAGCTTTACTTTTTTTGTTTTTTTTCATATTGAATTGATCGAATTGCATCATGATGTCGAGTTAGTTAGGTTTTGAAGAATAATTTCGATTATTTATTTGTAGATAAAGTAATGCAACCAACAATACCTGTCGTACACAACACTAAAAAGAGTAAGCGTTTATAATGATTTTAATTCTATTAGAAAAGTATCCTTGTATACGGTACTTTGAATTGAAGAATCATTTTCAAGGAATTTTTTTAAACTTATTCGAATATCAATATTCTTCTTTTCATTAGACAAAGTTTGGCTTGAGTGTCACTTTCATGATATCGATCAAAAATCGATTAAGAAACTTGTTGAGCTTCGAATCACTAGGAAAGACTTTGCTTCATTGTCCAACATCAACGCTAAACTGGTAGATCGTATCGAAGGCTCGATGTTGGGTTTGGCTATAGGTGATGCTCTTGGTGCTTCTGTTGAATTTAGACCTAACAGTTATTTGACAGCTAATCCAGTCAAAGACCCAGTAGGAGGTGGAACATGGGGTCTGAAACGAGGACAGGTAAGGAATATTTTGACATGAAGTGCATAGTAGCTTGCTATTATAGTTCACCGACGATACTTCTATGGCAGTTTGTTTAGCAAATTCTCTAATTGCCTGTGGAGGTTTTATTCCATATGACCAATTAGTTCATTACAAGTGGTGGTTTCGACATGGGTATATATCATCGACCGGTCATTGTTTTGATATTGGTGCAGCTACTCGACAGTCTATTCAAGAATTCGAACAGCGTCAAAGAAAATTTGCACATGATCATAACATTCCTTTAGACAAAATAGACTCATTATCTGATCCTGAGCTTCTTCAAGCATTCGATGTCAATTGTAGCAAAGACGACGTGGCTGGCAATGGAGCCCTGATGCGTGTCGCACCTGTACCTCTTTTCTTCTATCGACATCCGAAAGTGGCTATTAAATATTCAGGCATCAGTGGTAAGATCACTCATGGAGACGTGAAATCTTATGATGCATGCCGTTATTATGGAGCTCTCATTGTGGCTGCTCTCAATGGTGCCAAGAAAAGGGAACTGACTAGTAAGACATTTTATGAGGATCATCGAAAATGGTTCGATAATCAAGACCTTCATCCTGATATTATGGCGATTGCGCATGGATCGTACCAAAAACCAGGTAGTTATCAAGATGGAATACGAGAAAAAAGACATATCGTTAATGCTCTGGAAGCTGCATTGTGGGTGTTTTGGAGTGATGAAGATTCTTTTAGGACAGGCGTACTTCATGCTGTTAATCTAGGCGATGATACAGACACAACGGCAGCTATCTACGATCAGTTGGCCGGTGCTTACTACGGTTACAAGAAGTTGCCAAAAAAATGGCTGAAATGTATCTGTGCCAAAAACTTCCTTCGATGTGTGAGTAGCTGGATTGCACATGAAGGTGAACAATGGTCTAGAAATCAGCCAATATCAGAGTCAAGCGAGCTGATAGATTCTTCTGACTTCGTGTCGTACAGTTCGAACTTACGTGCTTCTAGTCTCTCGACGCAACAGTTATATGCCAGCTTTAAACTATCATTGGATTCAGACATGATCTCTAGCGTAATTCTTCGAAAGGCAATCGATTCTTCTGGTTCTATAGGACATCTTTATAATGCATGGCAAGATCAGTTACTGCCATCACCATACATTACTTTGGATGTAAAGAAAGATTGCTCAAGTCCATTGATAAAATGCTTGGTACATAGTGGCGATAAGGTTGAGAATCGAAATATCCTTCGACTCATCAACTTTTCCGCTGATCTCCGATTGAGCGTATTATCGAACTTGGTTGAACCAGCAGGTATCGCTTCTGTCGTCGACTATCCATTCATAGTTGATGATTGCACTCGCATCTTCTACTATTCTTATTTGGTTCGTAATCAAGCTTTACTCCACAAGAGAACTATTCAATCAAAAGAACTTAAAGCTCCTGCCACTCATGTCATTATTGCTATTGATCAAGGTATTCATGTTGTAATTTTGTTAAAATTACCAGTTCATGATATTAAAGTAATCGATTAAGCATGAAACAAAACTTACTGTTAATGAAAATGTTCTCAGTCGAATTCTTTCTACACACGTCTATTCGAACTTGCCTCATTTCGCTAAGCAAACAACAATAATTGATGTGTATCAGGAACTTCAAAAAATGGAAAACAACCGTGACAATTATAAACCGTGTAACTGTGTCCATTATCCCTTCAATAAGCTCTTTTTAGACTCTAATGGAAATGATACTACCTTTATTCCGATTGAGCCGAAAATTGGGACTAGAATTGAGGATTATTGGCTTCATTTATCATCTGTACAGAAAATGTGGGCAACATTTCTGGATGACGAAACATCCAATATTACGCAAACTTATTTAAAGGAACAGTTTGATGTCTTACAAACCCAAGTCTCGGAATTAGAAAATCAATATAACAAGGAAACGACACAAGCTAGAGATTTGCTTCTTAAATTTCGTGAAGGTAAACAGTCACAAGAAGATTTTCAGCGTGATTTGTCGATTCAAGCAACAGAAGCTAATTGGAAGCGTGTCATCGACAGTGTCAAGCATGATCTGAGAGCTTTAAAAGAAAAACGAGATTTTATCGAAGGTTTAAAAAACCGAGGATTCGATTATTGGAAAGCTGATAAACTTGGTATTAAACATGATGACGACGAACATGAAATCCAACACAGACTAATTATAGATAATCGGCAACAATGCTTTGTATGCTCCAATGACAATTTAAATGCGATGTACTGGCAGGAACTACAGGACATTTATGAAACATTGATTAACGAACGATCGAAAAATTCCGATCTAAGCCTTATTTATGTCGATTTCACTTACTGTTCATATGAACTTGATATGATAAGAGTTTTTCCACCGAAGAATTCTATGCCAAGTATTAATATGAACCAATCTTTGACGTTAAAGAAAAGAGAATCGCATAGAACTGCAATGAAGTCTTCTAAAAATCAGATGATAAATATTGTTCTAGTGGGAAAATCAGGAGTAGGCAAATCAACACTAATTAATACTATTGCCAACTGTCTACAATTTACAACATTTCATGAAGCAGCATCGAGCAGATCTGTTCTGCATGTATTTGTTTCATTCATGTTTACATTAAAAACTGAATATGAATCACATTTCATTCAACTTGGTAAAAATGATCCCAATGAAGATCATAGCCATCCTGGTCAATCTACAACTCAGCGTTGCAAATCTTATACTATGGATGTTAATAACGGACAGAAGTTATGTATCATAGATACTCCTGGTTTTTCTGATATATGCGATCGAGCTCACGATGATATCACGATGCAACACATATTATCGTATATATCGAATCTAAGCCATTTGAATGCCATCTGTGTTCTCATGGAGTCGGATGATTCTCAGCTCACTTCCTATCAACATCATTTGACACAGCTGCTAAATTTTCTTGGGCCACAAGTGCATAATAATCTGTTCTTTTGTTTCACTAAATATCTTTCAATTTTGGGTCATGAAAGGGATGATAAAATTCAAGCACAACTTCAATCACTCTCGCTTAGCAACATACCAGTGAATCATGAGCATGAGCACATATTATTTTTTGACAGTACCTTCTTTCTTCATTTGGTTAAAACACGTTGGCGCATTCCTCATCAGACAACATGTAAGCAGCGTTGGTCGATTTCAAAGAGTACACTGGAACACCTCCTAAACTATATCTCTCAAAACGATCATTCATATCTTTTACATCAAAGGTTACAAAGAGCCGAATATGCCTCACTGGAAATTCGTCATTTGGTTCGTCCAATAATGGAAGCAATGCGAAATATTCTTCGAAACCATCTGTTAAGCAACTTCGGATCCTTCCCGAAATTCATCGAACTGCGTCCGAAACCAATTCAACGACCGTTTGCTTCATGTTTTTCATGCGATCGTCCGATTCGACGATACAGTGGCTTTTGGATCATGTGTGATGTTTTGCATGAATGTCGAAGCAAATGTGGAACTTATTTATGTGATCCAAAGTAGCATAGTATAGTTGACTATCAACTCGACTACGAGTTAACAGATAGAATACCCTACCCAGCGAATGAGTTATCTTCTTTTTATGAAGATCTTTTCTTGGCAAGCATTTACTTTGCCCATTTCCTTTTACATACCATTCATGATCCTAAAGGTGATCCATTCTTGGCTAGTCTTATCCGTATGATACATGAAGAGAGGTATATTTGTGATACCAGACCAAATCATCAGTTTAATCTAGAGTTGTATAGAAAACTGCTGAAACTGAAAACTGATCGTCGAAAAGAATTGTTGTTACTACAAAAAGATGAACACAACAGTTTGATGGCTGTCAACGAATTCATAGAGATTGTTAAGAGTATACCTATGGTACAAAAACAAATGGATGCTGCTCGAGGAACGCATGATGCTTCTAGTTAAATCTACAGATAGTAGAAACCAATAATGTAGCTAATGGCTTTTTTACTTATTCTTTCTAACTGTTATGAATTATCGTTGTTACAATAAATTTATTTTTCAGATCTTTCATTAATTTGAACTCTAATGTGTCTAATTTATATGATATTGTACCGTTTTAATAAGCGATGCTTCAAATACAGCATGAAATTCTGAGCGATTTTTTCCCATAACGCTATCAAACGGTTATATCCCATATAAATTTGGTTTTGTAACAACTGATGTCTTACTCGCGACATCCTAGTTTAGTAATTAAGAAGAAGAAGCCATAAAACATCGATCTGTTGGAGCAAAACAAGTTTGTGATATAAA
The DNA here is from genome assembly GCA_905329745.1 of Rotaria sp. Silwood2. Taxonomy (NCBI): domain Eukaryota; kingdom Metazoa; phylum Rotifera; class Eurotatoria; order Philodinida; family Philodinidae; genus Rotaria; species Rotaria sp. Silwood2. Next base: position 5,173 of record CAJNSZ010003432.1, read on the forward strand.
TTAACGTAGATGAAAGAAAATTTATCGACTTATTTCTAATCAAGTAGCGATCACCAACGTTGAGCAGACAGACAGATATATTTACTCAGGACTTCATCTTCAGATCTTAGGACATCTATAATACTCAAGCTAATCTGCTACTTCCTCATGTTTCTTATATGAGCTTACAATAGTGCGGTGTATTTTTTAGGTTTATCCAATAAAGCATTCGATATTAGATGAATCAAAGGAGCCAAAATAGATGAGAATGATTTCAACAGATTCTTGATTGCTTCCTTGAGAATCTTTAAAAAAAGATTGAACGTGCGTTTCTATTTCCAATTTCCTACTAATTGTTACGACCACATACAATTAGAAAATGAAAGAATAGAAAACAGGTTTTACTCTAAAATTTAATTGTTTAGTACTTCAAAATATCTTTTTGAGACATGTTTACCTTATGATCAAAGATATGCTTAGCAGAATCAAGTAATTTTAATTTTTCACTTCACGTCCATAAATAATGGGTGCTGTTAGCACTATAACAATTCATATAGAATCCTTGCGAAAAAACAATTTACCATCTGAAACCGAAAAATACACCTATATCTTGCTATTCTATTCAGAAGGCAAAAGGACACTATTTCTTCTTATTGCTTATAGGTACAATATCTAATAACTGGATATCTTGGTTAACGATCCAAAATTTATTTCATCATACAAATATATACACAATTTGAATGTACTCAGATAGGTTACACCATCGACTACTGTTGCGATACAAGATGTATTCATTCGCCTCAAGAAACACTGTCTTTTTGCACTGATTTGTATTTCTTACTATTTTAAAAAGTCTATCGAAGCACTCCATTTATACAATGCTCAGAATGTATAGGTATGTGGACATTGGGGTATATAAGTGTAAACTATTTCCTTACGCACACCTACACCCGAAAGAAGCGTTAAAATACTGGGAAGAATCTGGTAAAAAAATCAACCGTTTAAAACAATTGTGAACATTTCACTTGCAACGACGAGAATTTCAAATTATTAACCGAGAACATCAAGTTCCATCGACCATGATTGAGGAGTTTCTGTACCAAGGTACTATCGAATACATCAGAGGTGAAAATTTACTAAAGAATCTGGGCATTTGACATTTCATTAATATGCATTATTTTCTGTTGAGCCAAAATATTGTTAACCTTTTTAATGTTCTTTAAGTCAACATGAAAGATGTTCTTGATGCTAATGTTCAAGAACGAACAAAAAAGTTCTAGTTAATTGTAAAGAAGGTATTTCTCGTTCGTCTACAATTACGCTTTGCTAGCTATCAAAATATTTGAAATTGATTCTATTTTTAGTTACTGATTGTCAATGACTGATCTTAGATACTATTTTGATACACTTCATAATGTCTACAATCTATCGTCTAAAAGTTCTGGATTCTCGAAGAAAAAATCGTCTGCTTTATTGGTAATCTCACTATTTTCGAATTTTTTCTGGTTCTACAGATTCTCTGTAATTATAATTTCCTTTAATAGACCACTTTTGAAAGAAATCAACTTTTGTAAAATTTTCAAAACTACTATACTATTGTCTATTGCTGTGTTGATTGCTTGTGCTGTTGAGTAATCTATCAAAAAGTGACAATGCAAAATATGTTTATTTTATTAAAAAGTCAATCCCATGAAAGCAATCATTAAAAAAAATCATGTTTGAAAATACTTTGTAGATCAATAAAAATATATTATCAGATTGTGACAAGAATTAACATTTTATCATTCCCTTGTAACAAACATTTCACTTATGTGTCACAGAACTACAGCATCGTTTCTTTTCCATTCAAAATAGTATTTGAAAAGGACTAATTTGATAAATATAGACTAGAGATATTTTTCTTGTTGATATCGAAGCAGAAGAAAAATTCGATAACATCTTAATGAAAGGATTCTGATAGGAATACGTGTTTCTCAGTACTGAAAATCAAAAATCTATTCAAGTTGTCTTTATTCTAAGGTAACTATTTAGAAATAGAGAAAAGAGAATCTTACTGGAACCATCGATTTAATTATCACGATAGAAAATTTACAGTTCAAAATCGTTAGAGACGTCAGTCATGAGTTCAACTTAGAATTCAACATTGTTGTATTTCTGTGGTCATTTTTGTCGTTAGTACAGTCGTTTATTTTCAATCTTTATGAATAAGGCAAGCGATTACGAATATCAAAGTAATCATCGTCTGAACACATACCGATCTCAAAGCGCTTTAATTTATTTTCAATTGGCCATAAGATTTTAGACATACCGTAGCAAATATATTGTGAGAGAAGTGAGTGTATCAGTTGTGCCTTGCTGAAAGAAATATTCAATTACTTTACTGGAATCATCATAAAAAGTCATTGATCGAAACCGATTTAATTGACGACTACAGATTGGGTAATGAATTAAACCAGTCTTATTCATATTTAAAATTTTCATAGAAATTAAGAAATAGAACATTTGTTGGATGAACAATTTCATAAAACCATTGTGATTGCTTTGTAATATATAAGTAAAAGTCAACTTCAAATCGTTCATACACATTAATATATAAATAGAGATACTGACAAGCCGAACAGATTGAGATGAGGATAGTTTTACCATTACAGTGGTCATGAATAGGATGAAGAGTTTCAACAGGTATTATATGCAAAGTTACATGAACCATTGCAATAGTTCGAATGAATGAAACTATGTATAATTATCATATACTATAAGAGGATTATTCTCTAGAAATATGCTTATATTTATTTTCAATAACTTTTAACGGGTAGACTATCTATTGATAGTTGTAAGAAGTTTTAAAATACAGACAATTTTACTTAGTCCTAGCTTAACGCAAAGGCAAAAGTACTTTATAATAGAAACCAGATGATATTTTTTTTTGTCTAGAATTAGAATTTCATATGTAATTGTGTGTTAAAAATAAATGTAGCAAAGTTACTTACATATTGAAACCTCAATATATTGTTATTTCTCAATGTCTTTTGTTGTATGTTGTTCATGGGGTTCTTTGATTCTGTAGCATTTCAAGTTGTGTCATAAAACAAATAGTATGTATATAGGTGAAAAGAAATGAATAGTGAAAACAAGTTCTATTTTCATTTGCTTATCATAACAGAAAAAAAAATCATAAAAAAACATGTTATTTTGTTTTCTTGCAAAAAAAAATGCTTCTCAGTTTACTATTGTGAGAATAACATTAAGTCACAATTCAAAGTTAAATATTCTAAATATATGCAATTTTCATCAATCGAAAAGAGAAAAAGTATTTTCATAGACTACTTTTCACATGATCCTGAATTTATCATCCTACACAACTGGAATAGGGTGTGTAGATGGAACTATGGGCATGTATTTTTTTTCGCTGTCCACACCCAAACATACCCTTACTTTTATTGATTAATACGAAACCGTCAGTGACCGATTATAATCTTCAACTGAATCTAAAAAAATCGCAATTATTTGACTTTGATTAGCTCATTATGCCTTAAACCAATTAAAATCATTTATGTTTTCATTTTTCTGTTTGCTTTTAAATAGGATCTCTCTAGGCAGTTGTTCAGACGGTTGAATACTAAGACATTGTACTAGTCAAAAAAGCATAGCTTTCCTGTGTGTTTTTGTGGAATACATATATACGTTAAGGACGGGTCATGGAAAAGATCAATGAGTGCAAATTTTTTCTGTTCCATAGCAAAGAAATATTTTCTTTTGTCTCTGTCGTAATTGTTAGACCACAGTAGAGAAACGTGTCGCACTCGATGACTCGAGAAGAATATAAAGAAAAAGCAAGAGAACAGTCTTTTATTACTTTTAACAGATATGCACATCATTTTAAATGTACTTAATAGGCGAAAAATATGAAGAACTTGCCATTGTAGTTACAGTGCATTTTACATTTGAGACGATTTCGTATGGATTGATTTTATTAGAAATTAGTTGCATGTCATCAAGTACGATCGAACATAGCTTGACAAACTTCACTTAATACAATGGAAGACAATTGAAGAATACGGTTACCGATTCCAAAATTACTTAAAAATTATTTGACTATCCAACACCCATCCAATTATACATATAAAGACAACGTCTACAAATGATCAAATTGACTGTTGAGTCGTCAGAGCAACTAATGTAAATCTTGAAGAATAAATTATTTAATTCAAAAAGATGCAAATGATCTGAGTACACAGATTTATTATGAGAGTTTGTTTTTTGTTTTCAATCTCAAATTTTTTCTTTGCTATTATTATTATTGCTAGCCACAACAAAGTATATAAAGATATCCATTCTCTTTTCCATCTAGTCTTTTTCTCACTGTTTTTCTGTCTTGCATTGACTAATACTCTGCACGACTAAACTCTTTTTTTTTCTTTCTCTCATTTTCTCTCTATGATAGTCGAGATATCTACAGTTGTTACCGTTCAATTGCTCAATGTAAGAATAACATTATTCATTTGTTTTTTCTATTTATTTGACGAGATTTTAGCCGAAATGTGAATTTCTTAAGAAAACAGAAAGATATTCTGTTCTAGAATTTTATCTCACTACACAACACATCTGTTGTTATTTTAATATATTTCCATTGATAAATATTGTGATTAACATAGTCAAATAATACTGACCAAATAGAAAAAAAAAAGCAAATGGAAATCGAACGATCATCTGGTATATTAGTCCATATATCGTCGTTGCCATCTTCATACGGTATTGGTGATTTTGGACCAGAAGCCTATAAATTTATAGATTTCTTGGTGGAAACACGACAAAAAATTTGGCAAATTCTACCAATAACACCAACCAATTCGCCATCACCATATTCAGGTTAGTATAAATAGATAGACTAGTACTTTGATTATCCTTCAAATCGCATAACAATAACGATTCGATTGGAAATGCACTTCGAATGATAGTTATCCTTCTATTCATCATTCTAACCAGAGTATGGTAGACAAAAATGAAGTAACGTCAACATTGAAATTTTATCCAATACATTAGAGAAAATCGTTATTTCGGCGAGCACTGACACAAAAAATCACGTAGATGATATTAACATCACATTCTAATAAAACTAGTTCGGATTTGTTCAGAACAATGTAGACTTGGTTGTGTTTGCATTAGTTGTTTCGACAAATCTGATCCGATTCATTCACATGTGGTGCTTACGTCACTTACGTAAGAAAATTTTGATCTTTGAAGTTTAATTTTCAGCGTGAAGAAGTTTTGAAGAACGTAAACGAATTTTCTTCTCATCTTCTCACTTTTTGTTGATAAAAATTGGTTTAAACTCTAGTTATCGATGAGAAAGTTTCAGCTGTTCAAAAGAGAAAATTAGATTTCTTTTTTTTTTCTAATTTATTTTTAAAAAAAGTTTTGTTTTTGTTTTCAGGAGTATCAGCATTTGGTGGTCATTGGTGGTTGATTTCGCCTGAGAAGTTAGTCGAGAACAATTTCTTATCAAAAAATGATTTGAAAAACATCAATGTATCTAAATTTCATGATGATTATGTTGCTTATAAAGATGTACGAAATTCGAAAGAAGAACTATTAGCAAAGGCATATGAAAATTTCAAGATGAATGATAAAGAAGCAGAAAATAAATTGAAGAATTTTTTCGACGAGCAACGTTATTGGATTGATGATTTTACCTTATTTCTGACCATTAAAGAACAGGTAAGTCTAGTATACTCTGTCTCTTATAGTGATTTTATTGATTGTCACTTTAACGGCTGACTGGTGTAATTTGATGTGTTCATTTGCAGTACACAAAGTGTTTCGAAAATAAAACGGACAGAAGTCTATAATTTTTGTTTAGAAACAGAATTCGAGAATTCGGACATGATCGATTTTTTTTGCACTAAATGAAATAAGAGATTCAACCAACTTCTATTCAGCTATATGTATACCAGATCCTGTTGATTCCGACGATTGTCAAATCCGGACTCAATAAAACTTTCGACTCTAGATGAAGATTCAATAAGTTTCTGTTGTCTGATGACAGAAATAAATAGA
>CAJNSZ010003433.1:0-11197 GCA_905329745.1 Rotaria sp. Silwood2
AACCTTTATAAAATATCATTATTTTCTTAAAAAATGCTGTTTTTCTTGACGACCGATTTCAACCAATAACTGTACCTCCGGTTATCGTCACCGTTACATCCCTAGTTCTGACCGATTCCGGTCTCGGTTCCAATCGGTTCTGACCGGTTCCAGTCGGTTCCTGTCGGTTCCGGTTTCGGTTCTTATCGGTTCCAACCGGTTTCGGTTCCAATCGGTTCTTATCGGTTTCGGTTTCGGTTCTTATTGGTTCTAATCGGTTCCGGTTTCGGTTCCAATCGGTTCCATCGGTTCCGGTTCTTTGGAACCGGTAAAAACCGGAACCGTGCATCCCTAGGTGAATATACCAAAAAAATATCGCATACTTCTGCCGGTCCGTGTCAAGGCCTAAAATGCTTGTCCAAACCATTGAAGGTTTATTACGATAGATTGATGTTAGTACTACTAGTTGATAAAGATAGGTATGAAATTTGTTTGCATAGGTAAAAGAAATTAAATGCAGAAAAAAGGGCTTATTTTTGCAGCAAAATCGCCTGCCACAGACACATAGAGTGACGAAAGACGATTCTTGGACTGTAGATATGTAGGGCATATATCATCATATATATCCACCAAGTTTGGCGATTGGAAACGTTATAGATGAATAACAGCATGATTTTAAAAAATAACGTCTACAGTGGGTCCTATCGCTGGGTGGTAGAAATGAAGTCCTTATTTCTCAGCAATGGAAAGGTATTGAACGTTGCAAATTTTACCATATACCTAACTTTAGTAGTACTATCGATTGCTTTAATCAAAATCAAAATCGGAGAAGGTCATTGAACAACTTATATTAGAATTGGTCGCGGTTCTCGTGCAATGACTCCCAGGAAAGTTCGCCACTAGATAGTATTGTCATACATGTAAAAGATCCATTCTTGACAATCGACGATCAGCCAAAATTCGAAAACAAGATGATCCGATTAGCAACAAACTTTTCGAAATCAGATGCGCGACTCATATCGCCCTAAATGATGACAATAATGCTTGATAACATTAAAAAACTGACTTTCTATACTTATAATGCAGAATAATATTATCTTAGATTAAAAATTTCTTTTTTTTATCGAGTTCTGGAGCCAATCTGAATCATTTAATAAGTTGTCTTGAAACAAACTCTGTCAAAGTAAAGTCTCTCGATTAGAAAAAATCCGTATGTGGTACCGATTCCATTCGAGAATTCTTGCATCGAGAAGTTATCTCAGCATAATTAACTATATGTAACTTATATCGATGTCGATTTAAGAACGTCCAATATGTCATTAAGCATCTTCATATTTTTCGCGAAGTGTTAACACCATTTTTTATTATCGAAAACGAAAGTCTATGTCGAGAAATCTATAGATTCCAATTTTTTGCCCTTTACTGGCTTGTGAACAGTTATTTGGGAAAAACTTGGATGCACAGAAAAAAATATCTTGAAGGATGATTCTCAAGAAAAGGAGAAGGCAATGAGAATCTTGTTTCTTTTTTGTCATAAACAGAGTACTCTAATATCTTAGGCATGCGTCTGTGTCAGAAGTAGGACTGAACACTCACAGTTCTATTCAAGGGAAAAATTATCTTGCATTTTAGGAAATGCCAACTCAATTTCATACATTTTATCTCATTGAAAAGAAGACTAAATTGTTATGAAAAATCAATGGCTTAAACGCGAAGCATATAAACATTCGCAAAAATACGAGACAGTTACTTATAAGGTAACGATAAATGTGCATCTCTAGTCTGGAGATGACGGAACAAACTATTTGTGAGAATTTTTAATCAATTCTCATTTTGCACGTTTCATTCAAAAAATAGAACAATACCACGTACTAAATAGGGCAGACAGAATACTCCTTAGCAAAATTCATCAATTCTCATCTAGCACGTAACAATAAACGTGCCATGGACTTTAGTTAGTACCTATATAGTTCTGACACAAAACCACCAGAACGTAAACAGATGTTTTTGATTCCAGCAGCAGACTTTTGAGGTGCGGATGTGAATCTTTAATCGTTAGAACATCCACACGCTGATATCCACACCAACGCACAGTGTATTCAGTTGTCACCTAAGCTAATAAATGAATGAGATTAATATCAAAGTTGAATGTATCATATAGTTGCCGTGAAAATACAATTCGTTTTTTTTTATAATTGTGTAGTCATTTTAGAAAGTTAACTAGATATTAATTTGATGATTTTGCTGTTAGTTATCATTCTTTTTAATATTTGACCGTCTTGAGATCTAAGAGTAGAATTCATTAACTCAAGTTAAATTGAAAACATACAAAATATTCTCTTTTACCAAACAAATGACAAATGCTCTAAAAAACTAGATTCGAACCATGTTTTCACTATGTGTTGCATCGTTGTTTCATAGAAGGTATCGCAATAAGTATCTTATGTCGCAAAGTACGATACGTGCGGCACAATTTATTTTAGTGTGATATGAAATGATCAACTGTATAAATCGATTTTTAATAATGTGATGGATATCTTGTTTGTGATCTTGTCATTGTCATAAACTGTAACTGTATCACATACTGAGTTGTTACTAAGACGTAATGACGTATAGTACTAAAAAGTGCAACTGTGATCGTTCTAATATTCTGAAATAATTTTGAATTTCGACGGTACAATGGGTTCAACGCAGACACGACAATAAATATGAAATATAATCTTCACATGCAATGCCGAATGACAATAACAATTAGAACGGTTGACTTTTTTCTCTCTTCATTATAATAGGTGGAGTACTATATATAGAGAGAACAAGGGGAACAGTCCTAAGAAAAGAATGTTTCATAGGTAATGATAAACTAGATGGGAAAACTGTCTGTGGAATATTAATAAGAGAAAATAGAATAATCCATAGAACGAAGAAAAGAAGAAAAAAAACAGATGAACAAAAGGAGAAAATAATCACACGTTCCGAACAGTACAGGAAAATAACACAAACAACAATACAAATGAGAGAAGAGAGGAAAAGCACAAGAAAGAGAGAACATATTACTACCTAACAGTCAATAAAGTCTAAAAGGTTCCATACGGTATCCTTTTTTTATAGTTTACTACGCAGGTTTTGACATTAACATATAACATGCAATTATTTTTTATTCTGAGAATAATTATCGAATAACTCGCAAAAAAAGTTTCAAGATGTCGACGAACAATGTTTCGAATTCGATTGATTGTTGAGATAAACTCTCGGTGAAATGTTTTCGAAGCTAATGTGTATATCACAAATGTTACCTAAAAATCAACGAAACAAAAATACGAACCACTGCATACGTTGAAATAAGATTCAATCCAATTCCGCTCCAAAATTCCAAGATCAAAATCTGATCAATATTGATAATTTTTTGCTGAAAAATATGCAATGCGTAATAGCAACTTGTAGAAGAGCTACTCGAACAAACTGTCTTTGTCGTTCTTGGTGATGATTAGATGCCTGGAAAATGACATATGTCGTACGTTGCGTATCATATGATTGAATAGGATTTTTTGGAGATGAATTTGGATGAACTTGCCGAGCGACTGATGCTCGAACATTGTATAGAGTGAGAACGCTGAAAACAGCCATGACAGCCTAATATTAAAAAATATTTAAACTACTTTTATAAGATATGTACATGATTTACAAGTGGCAAAATTGATGTGATTATTCAGCAATCAATCGTGATTAAACGTACGAAATTACGAGATAGAATCAGTCTAAGTTCGAAAAAATATCCGCGTAGTTTGCAAAAGAAACGATTTGATTTAAATACATCGCCACCAATAGCCACACCTGAGATTTGTGAAAGACTGATCACATATAATATAAGAAGATTATTCAAAGACAAGCAGACAAAATACCATGAGCAGATATTGGTTTTGAGAGCATGACAAAGGAAAACGACGATATTCGCAATATTGGCCATATTACCAAAAGCAAAAATGAATGGAAGTTCATAGCGAGAGAGATCTACTCGAAGTTGATTAAGTATAATCATCAATGATGATGCCATTTATTGTCGGAATTAAAAGAGTAAGAAAGATTTTTCGACTTATATGTCACGGCAGATGTTTTTTTTTCTTTGACGCAAGTATATAACTTATGAATAGATCATGATAACTATGTAGTTATGAATCCATGGTGACCATCCATTATTACATGAACTAAATTATTATTTAATTTAGACTTAATTGAGGAAACAAATGTTGCGTCGACATCACTCTAAAAACATTTCAGACTGAGCACTCGAATTCCTCCTATATGCGGAAAAGAATTTCTATTTTTGGAGAGAACTTGACACAGGATCGATCAATCTTTTTGATATTTGATTCTAATATTTTAAATCAAAGCCCTAGAGGATAACATCACAAATCAGAAATATCAGCTCGTTGAATTATCCTATGACGTACTAGAGAACATGGATCGTACCGATCTACGAATAGAACTAAAAACAAATGACAAGGTTTTGCACACGCTTTGTATTTCAACATTTTCTTAATAATAACTTAACAGACAGAATTGCTTAATAGAGTGTGAACGTGGTGTGTGAGTCTTTCTCTTAGCCACACCAACGTTCAAAACTACATTCTGCCATTGGATAGAACGAATGAAAACTGATTTCATGTCTTTTCTTTGCTTTATATTAGCTTGAACGTTTTTTGAAAAGATCTTTCACTTCAACCGAAAACTAATTCCAGGTTCAAGGAAGGACAGTTTGTGCCAAATATTGCTTCAATTTGATGTGCACAGAGTTTAAGAGCATCTCGGATGGTTATCTAAGTCAAGAGTCTCGAGCGTCTTGCTCATACCACTATCTAATTCATTATATCACTTCAGATTGATGTGTAGAATACAACGACAAATAACTATCATATTTGTCGTAGCGGAAAATCCACACCAACATCGTCGTTAAAACAAGATTCATACATAGTTTTGTCCAAAATGAGAGCGACAAGTTGATTAATATAAGACTTTTTCTGTTGCTTTTTCTTCTGCGCCTACTTGAAGTTTTTTGAACAATATTCCCAGTCATTTTTTGAAAGTACTCAAACGAAAACTTAAACCAAATGTTAGATTCATCAACAGAAGAGATCATCTGTTCTCTATCGATCTACACTTAGATTCTGAAATTGTCCATAAAAAAGAAATCTGTCAGAAGAAATATTTTGAAGACGCAATAGTAAGATGTCTAGAAAACGACTAGCAAATCATGCACGACAAATGATATATTATTACAAGGATTACAATTGAAGACGTCATCTTAAAGATGAAAGACAAGTTTTCAACTTAACATTAATCCAGGATTAAAAAATTCATGTAAAAATGAATGTCTATGCAATGTTGAATTCGATTTTTTTTAAATTTTCCTATCTTAATAAATGTCATAATAGTTGCATCTATGTCGAAACTAAATCTTTCTCTTGGTTTCCAAATTATAGTTAATAAGTGTATTGAAAGTATATTTAACTTTCAATCTTACATATCTTAGAATATTTCTCTAATTAATTGACAGTTTGTAATTAATTACTGGACTCAGTGATTAAATAAGACTTACCACACTGATTTATCATTAATTTTCGATAAAACATTTCTTGTGTCATAATCATGATTTTATGCTGATGTGTTTTTTTTTCGAAAATCGCCATAACTTTCAGAACATGGAAGGAACTTATGAATTTGAAGCGGATATCTTTGTCGATAACAAGTCAACGGAATACTTCATGCAATATAATTATAAATACACAACAGCGATTAGATTTTAATGTTTATTTCATATCATCGTACCCTCCATAAATTTAAAAATTGTTTAGAAGATGTATTCTTTTTCTTTATGATTTCTAAATATTTCTGTTTCAATTTTTTAGCTAATAATAATTTTTTTAAGTAAATAAAATCTAAACTTTTCATTAATTTTTGACGACAGATGATAAGTAGTTCAATGCACAAGTTGTCACTTTTGTGGAACTTACATATATTTTCGAAGCAAATGAGAAGTATAAGCTTTAAGTCGAAGTTTTTCGGCTCTCCAAACTCCTCCCTATTACAGATTTTAGCGACCAGAACTAAACTCATTGAAGGTATGACCAAAGCAAAAGTATGAATTTAGTAAGTTCGAACTTTCGAAAACAATCAATATTGGTGTTTCTGAGTTCATTGAAATACATAATAGATTGTTAAGAGCGGCTGTAGATATAACGAATCTGTACAACAGGCTCATTCGTCCATTACATCAATGGTTCGACTAATAATAATGAATTATGAAAATGAAATAAAATCAAGAGAATAGATCAATAGCAACAAGAACAATAAAAAACAAGAAACTAAGAATAAAAAAGACAGAATGTTTGCTGACAATCGGTTACCGTTGTAACAAGAACTATCGTTTTTTATACGTTTTATACTTTGCGCATGTTGTATTAGTATAGTGAAGCTAAACAAGACATGTGAATTCCACACTTTAGTTCCAAAGAGGTTGTACTAAAAAGCTTTTTCTTCTCAAACCAAACCGAATCAATATTCGTCGATAGGTTAACAAAAGTATATGATTGTCAGATTTAGATGAGATTGATTCGTGATTTTTCAGAACCAAACCTATATCATCTCTGGTTTATTTTACATTGGTAGAGAGTTATTTTCTCCAGCATTAATACGAATATTGTTGCCATTTGCATTGAACTTCATGCTTTGTTTTGGAGTTTTACTATTTTCTGTTCATTAAAATGCAATGTACTTGAAAATATTTTTGTTTCTTGTTTATGAAATGTGCATTTCATTTTTTTTATATACATTTCTATTTTTGATATATTTATTTCATGAATTATCATGTAATATAAAACAGAAGCAGTATATTTAATGAAGCAAAGTTTTTTTTCTGAAAGCTTGTGTTTTTTATACTAGACTTTAGAGCTTGTTCGATTGGTCCATGTCGGGAAGTTTTGAACTCGATAGGCTCTAGCGGTTTCAAAATCGTTGCCATAATTATTTATACAAAACTTCATTCTTTCTAACAAATTTTCAAATGCTTTTTTAAATTCGTTTTCTGAAATATTTATAAAATGGTGCATGTGGCTTTAAATTGATATCTTTTTGTGTTAAATAATTAAGAACATATGAATGTGTATAAGGTGGAATATTGTCATGAAGTAATTTTAATCCTTTGTGCTCCTGACGACTTTCTTTTTTTCATATTTCTTTTGGCAATAGGCTCGAGGCAACTTTCAATATAATAGTTATCCTCTATAGTCTTGCATTAACTTAACTATGCATAAGAACAGAAGTATTTGATTTAAAGAATATAGAAAACAAAGTTTTTTCGATTCGAATCTACATCAGCGAATAATAATCTTTCGTAATTCGCCTTCACTTATCCAGCTTGTATTAGCTAATTTTCGCCCAATATACCTATGATATATTCATGTCTCATTACCTGTAATAATATTACATAATCTACATGATCCATAACAAAATCTCACCAAATTTTCAGAACAAATTCTAACTCACTATTGCTTTTGTTCATTATTGAATTGGTGAGGCATCCGACATAATGCAACTTTTCTCATCTTTAGCCAATCGTATATAATTCGTTATATTATACCATGAAAGAGAATGAGAAATCTCACCTGTAATATCATTATAAATTTAATGTGGATTATTGTTGATAATCTGTCAGCTCAGAAACTGAATGATCATATTGAGAGTCATCATTTATATTTTCTCTTCATTCATGAAAATATTTCGTTCATCTTGCAACCATTCAATATGATAGAGTCTTAGTCTCCAATGTTGTTCTAAGTTCTTTATGAATTGTCTTTGCATCACTATCCAAAATAGTTTCAATTTTAATATAGTATCGAACGTTCGGTCTATTTGAAGATTATACTTTATTCAGGTCAGATATTTATTCTCTACGTGTCACTGAAGTAACCATATATAGACCGATTATAAAAATAAAATGATATCTAGAATTCTAAAACTTCAAAAGCATAGTTTTCTTAGTAAACTTTATGAACCAAACGATTGTTAAAGAGAACATTTCGTTTCATCATTTCATCTCCAAAATAGCAATGATTGTGGGAAAATAATACTCTCTACCGATAGGCATAATAGATCTTTTAATCTTTTCATGTGATATAAATTAATGCAAAGGTCTACTGGCGTTTAATATAAGTTTTGAAAATACGATACTAGCCTAGGGAATTACAAAAACTAAGTCGCAATATGACGTATATTGTTACTAGTGAGTTGACAGAAGACAATCAAGAATAATGTTGATGTATGTCTTGTAAGTCTCATCATGTGAAAAGTTAAAATATCTTCATTTGTTATACAATATCTCAAACAAAAAGTACATGATTATTTGGCAATATACAGTAGTGAACAAGAGTCTCGACCCTTGTGGATCTTAGGTATCATAGGTGCTGTAGACTTAAAAATTTGTGTGCATATACTACTTCAAGAATGTAGGTCAGTAGCATCGCCTACACTCCGATTGCTTGAATAGAAAAGGAATTATGATATATAGTACTTATTTCTGTTATGCGATTTAGAACTCTGGACAGGTAAGGCATTTCAAGCTCAAACTTTCAGAGAAGTTTTTTCTACAGTTGGATATTATCGTCTACAAGTTTCAGAAGTGAATCTTACACTAAAGAAAAATGGTACATTGGTCATCATCGTGTTATTTTCGAGAACTCACAGATTTCAATATTCGAGCATATGAAATCATCTTTTGAGTAAAGAAAGACCATAGACTAGACTTCAGCTCAATGTAAAAATATCACGAGTTAGTTATGTATTTAATAAGAAACAGCATAAAGTTTATTAGACAACCATTTTTTAGGTTATAAAGTTCAAGGCAAAAAATAGGTATCATTCATCGTAACTCTCTTTCTAATTAGGTTTTCAGGGTGCGTTGTAATGACTCTGGCCTACATTCCTGATGCAGTATGCCGACGCTTATTTTCAGACCTCCAGCACCAATGATGACTAAAATTCACTAGGATTGAGACTTGTGTCCCCTACTATATGTCAAAATTAATTTTTGATGTATACACTTCTTCCTTGTTCCATTACTCAAAATATTATGGAATAAAAGCTATTTTTTGTCCACTCATTACTGTTATGAAAGAAAAAAATAAATCAGGACTTCTTGTCTCGGTTAATTTCCTTTTTTTTTTTTACCACATGGCTAATCGAGTAATCAAAATCATCGTGTATTAAGATCAGAACAATAGATAAATCAAACTAAATCATTACCATATTAGACAGATCAATACTCTGCTTATAAGATTTTCTAACGATTAGTTCTTCTAGAACTATTGTTGGAAAAATAGTGATTAAAATGTGAAAAAAACCGGCTTTTTGTTAATTAAAATCATTGTACTATCAACTTTTGACATATTGTCATACTCAACTTACGGCTCGCTGCATTTAATGTTGTCTTGTGGCTTTACTCTGAATAGGAAATTAATCATTAAAAAGTCAATATTAGAAGGCTTAAATTACTTGGCATATTTTTTTTTTAAAAAGTACGTTAATAATAATTTGCAACTAATATAGCCATTTGCCTAAACCCATAAAAATAATTTATTAAGACTTCCTCCAGCATTCTGTATATGGATTTTTTTTCATATATAAATAAAGAGTAGATGTAAGATAAATATTTTGAACATAGAACATCATCTCATTATCTTTTGTTAACATCAACCAGAAGAAAAACAGTAAGTGACTGATTACTTTTAATTTCATGAAAATAAAAGTTAAATTTTATTGTAAATGAAATAGAAATAACAGCTTTCTTACTCTAGACACAACAAGATAATCATGAGGAACATTTCTTACGATACAGTTTTATGAAATTCGTCTACAACTGACTTTTCAACCAAATACATCTTCCTATTTCGTTAGGAATCTATCGACAACTTTTTTTGTATTTGTTTATGGCAGTAAGCATATTACTCGATGCGGAATTTCATGCTGATTACGAATATCACCTTTACCTTTTAAAAGATACGAAATTTTATTCGAATAAGTAAACTTTTACACTTAGACTTGCATTCCGAGAGACATTTAGTTTTGATCGTCAGTCTATATGAAGAAGAAATCTGAAATAGTTAAAATTATACTTTTATACACAAAAATTGGTGATCTATCCAATGCAGATACAATGATAATTGTAAAAGCTCAAGTTCAACATTATTAAAACTCTAAACTGAAAACTTGAGTCGAAAATCGCTGATTTTTTTTACAAATTGCCATCTTTTTTAGCTCTTAATAAATTCAAAATTGTGAAAAAGAAATGTATCAAATGTTGATTTAAGCAAAAACCAGGAGAAATCCGATTTTCTACCTTTACTCGCCTGACTCTGCCTGTAAAGAAGCTTCAAGCTTCAATGTAATCCATGAAAAACATTTTCTAAAAAAAGAAAGATCAAGAATGCTTTCGTCAAATAACAAAATGTGTTCTGAAGTCATTTTTAATCCTTTACTTTGCTTTCATCTCCCATAACGGTTAAGAGTTGCAGTTCCATATGTGTAAGGTAATTTGGCACCTGCGATTCCCATTTAGGAGAACGACATGAAAAGTAGCTTTGCATATATGATAAGAAAAGAAAACAACCATAGAAAGATAGTTGATGCACTATGGAGCGGATGCTACCACCGAACATTTATATAACAACAAATAATGCTTTGTATTTATGAATAACAGTAATCTATTTACCTATCTATGCATAAATATTAACCAGTATTAAATTTGGATGAGAATGTCTAAATATGTTTTGCATGTTATTACTAGCCAATGACAATTCCAGTGGCCGTTTATATATCGTACACTCTCTTGTTGTACCAATTTGTGAAAACTTTGAAAAACATTTTATTTAATATTAGTAGTAACTTTCATCGGCACTTATCACATAGCATATCATCAAGATATACATTTGTCGTTGTTAAAAAAATTTCATTATAAAAGACGACATTCTTTTTTTCTTAATAATCTCATAATTGTCTTGGTTTTAAGTCGTATATCTTGAAGACAGAAATACTGTAAAATATCTTTTTTTGCCAATAGATAGTTTAGAAAACTTCATACTCATAATGTGAAGAATTTTTTCATATTCCACGTTTGACGTTTTCTTCAATGTTGCTAAAGATATCGATTTTAATTGCCAATGGGGACAAA
>CAJNSZ010003434.1:0-11197 GCA_905329745.1 Rotaria sp. Silwood2
TTCTTTTCTTCGACGTTACTCGATTGACGTTCAAAGTTGAGCCATTTTGCCAAGGCTATTAAAGTTTCTTTTGCATAAACACGAGCGAACCATTCAGAAGGAACCGTTTGATAGTAGAGTGCACCACGGACTTGAAGATAGAGTGTAACAATAAGTGTCTAATTTGAATCATATGGATTGAGCCATTTACATTCTTGTTCTATCGAATGATTGAAAGCAATCGCTTCTTGAAAACCCTGCTTAATATTATTGTTATCGTTTCGAAGATCGATCAATTGTATTAAGGCAATACTCATAGGATCACATTGATCCGTTGAAATTTGAATTGATTGGAGTATTTTCTCTTTCGTGTGACCGTTAAGAGCACTGACAAGTAGTTCAATATAGGCGACAAAGATTTCCATAAATATCTCTTGACCAAGCATTGTTCAAATGCAGTTGGTAATTACTTTAAGACGGATCGAAGGTAAATGATTCGCATAGAAATAGGCAATAGGTGAAATGCGAACAAGAGCAGCAGCTGGAGGAGGCAGAGGAGCCGTATAACTTTTCTCATCGGTCATCACTCCGATAGATTCAGCAGCTTGGATAATACTCATCTGTTCAATGGTTTGTTTGATGTGCACACGTGGAGTGAAATAGACACCTGTTGGTGACATGAAACTAAAATGTTGCAATCATATTTTTATTGAACTATTGAACTGAGAAAAAATAATAATCTTACCCATTAATCCACCAATTCATATATTGTTGAGTTAGATATTCTCTTGAATAACCTTCATAATGAGTCAAGCTAACAATAAAACATAACGTAAGTGAAACGTTATCTGACCAGGCTAGACACAAATCGGCTTGATCAGAACATTCACATTCTAGTTCGATATGATCGAGAAGATAGGTTTCAATCGAATAATTACTTAGATTGTCTCCCAAGGTTAAACAAAGGATGGATGTTAGGAGACGATCATTGTTGTTGTTAACTGAGGGATCCACAGATGACATCTGAGCTGGAAGAACCTGCATATCGACCATCCAATCTTTATTACTATAATCGGACAACATTTTCCTTATTCTAGAGACAACAAACGTTTTGTCGAGTAAGACAAAGAATAATATGTGTCAAATGAATAGTCTGCCATGGCGTGATAAAATACACACATTATCTCTTTTTTTTGGCTTTCCTTTCTTTTGCTTAGTGTGATAAGAATAAGAGTGACCTTCGAATTCTTAACTTGTTTGACAATATTTTACGCTCTTTGGCGAGGTCACAATTACTAGAAACTGTCAGTAATGCACCACTTGTTCAATATATTTCCTAATTTGACATTTCAAATTCACATCGGATAATTTTCAACGATAAAAGATAGCATATTTGTTTTCATTGATAATACCACAAAATAATTAAATGATCAAGTGTCAATAACAAAAAATAATCATCATCAACCAGAACACGTGGGCCGATGTATTTTCATCATCATCTTGATTTTTGTTTACTTGTTTTCAACTTTTTTTTTTCTAATGCTATTGTCAGCAAAAACATCTTATTCAATCAAGAACAAGTTCAAGGAAACGTTGATAATGATTGTTGAAAGAAATAGATGTTCTAAACTGAAATGATATTTCTATATTATTTAAGTAATCTTACCAGCTGATCTAACTATTCATTGATATTTGTCAGAAGATCTCGTTCTTTCTGTCATTTGATGAAGTAAATAAGAATGATAGGTTTTTATAAAACAAATGAGAAATAATAATACGATTCAGTATTTAACGAAATGAAAAATCATTCTTCTTCTTATCTGAGCTTCTCAAACACATCATAATTTGGATTTTATCAACTCAATTGAAATCTCGCTATAAACTATGTTATTTACTAGATTAAACTAATTATCATTGTCATCAGTGCTTTGTGATGCACATGGAAAAATATCTAACTATTTATCTTGATGATAAACAAAATCCTCTGATTATAGTCATCTTACCGAAGTTTTATGAGATAGTATTATGATCCAGAATATTCAAGCACTAAAATTTTGATTTATTGAAGCCTAATTGATTGAGATGATACTTTTCTTCTTATAAGAGGAGCTACAAAGATTTTCTTTTATTAAATTTATTGAATTTTTTTTAAATTAGTGAACTTATCGTTCGAGAATGTATGAGTGAATTGCATATTTGGGTGTGGATGGGTATGTTGGTGTGTGCGTGTGCGCATCATCTTACGTACACGCCCACACTCAAAGTGAATAAGAGATATTGTTTTAATTATAATGGACTTCAATTTGTCAATGGAGATTGATTATGTGAAAATGTTGAAGATAGAAACAATTCCGTATAATCAGCATAACGTGCTAGGATATTTTCTCGACTGAAACCAAAGTTGGAAAGAGTATACTTATGACGACCGTGTTTGCCCTGAGGATTTTCCAGAAGCCAATTATGCATCGCTATTTCGAATTCGTTCGACCATTGAAGATTGAAAAAATCATAGATTTGATGAACAACACCAATGGGATTCTTCATCAAATGA
Organism: Rotaria sp. Silwood2; assembly: GCA_905329745.1. Taxonomy (NCBI): domain Eukaryota; kingdom Metazoa; phylum Rotifera; class Eurotatoria; order Philodinida; family Philodinidae; genus Rotaria; species Rotaria sp. Silwood2. Next base: position 2,531 of record CAJNSZ010003434.1, read on the forward strand.
TCATAAGTAATATCAAACATATTTTTTCTCGATTGATCAACTTCACCATTTTGACATGTACGAAATTTCATTATACATGCGATTGATGTATCCATGCTTTGATAACATCGTTTCGTTATTCTATCTCGGCTGATCGAGTTCATTGCATCAAAATGCTCATTTGCAGCTATCGACGCCAAACTACACCATGAAGGAAGAACTTCGTCAAGAGACCGATGTGTCATAATTAATAATGCATTCGGATAATGTCGAAGAAGCTCATCAAGATAAAAAGCATGGAATGGTGTTTTTAATAACCAATGTGACTTCGGTGCGTCAACCGAATTTAACATGCGCATGAATGTCTCATGATAATCATATGCATAACCTTTGTTCATTTCATTACGGATCCAACTTTCTGCATTAGAATCTTCATTGTCAGATATAAATGCAAACAATGGAAAATAGCCGGCTTGACGCAGGATATGACAATCTTCTTCATTTGGAAAATATGGATGACATGCAGCTATTTGAATGAAGTTACTGGTTAACTGTTCACTTTCTTGTGAAGAAGAGTTTAAAATATCGATTCGTCGTTTTTGTTCGATCGAATCAGATCGTGCAATCGGTGGAACAACGTCAATCATTATATCAGTGAACAATGGTGCACGACAATTCGGATCGCAGGCAAGCAAATTATAGAGTAATGTTGTTCCTGTACGGGCAACTCCACAAATGATCAACGGACCAATAGTAGGTAAATTTTGATCGCGAAATTTATTATGTTCGCTGCATAATTTAGAACACGTTTAAAATTTGTGTGCAAATTGTGAAGTTCTGATAGAAAAAACTTTCGACCAACATCTGTTATCAGTTCATTACGCAGTACACTTTGACGATATGATTCAAACGTATTCAATACATCCTTGTGATAGCTAAATTGACTTTTAGCTTTTTTGGTCAAATCATTCTCATGTAGAAGAGTATTGTTTAATAGTGTCGTATGAGCAACATTATTCTGATCTGATGTCGTACTCATTGATTTCAGTAATATGTTTAAACTATTTTGAATAATTATTTTTCAATAAATATTACTTTTGCTAAGGGTCTATATAAGAGAACAATAATACAAGGACCAACAATAACAATACGCCGGCCACAATCAGGTGATGTTAAACTACTTACTACGTCAACAGCGTATGAAGAAAAAAACAATATTATCAGAGTTTCGACAATAATGCTTAGAGAAACAAAAGAAATGGCACACGCCGCTTATCTTCTTCTATTCTCTTACATTGCTATTTGCTTGACAATGATTTCATGTAATAAAAAAGGTACTAGTGTAGACTTACACTTATCAAATGAAAGCTGATATCTTCCTTTTTTTTAACAGTACTGTAAAAAAAACATGGTAATGATTGAAATTTTTTCTTTTTTCTCATTTTTATTGAGAATTCGACGTTTGGGTCACCTTAGTAAGCATTTTCAAGAAAAACCATGATCTCGCATATAAGTAAACATAAACGAGGGTGTGGTTATGGTGTGAGTGTCGCTGTGGGTTGAGAGAAGAGCTGCACCCATACCCATACACTCACACGCAACCAGAAAGCATGAAAACAATCAAAAATATCTACGAATAAATCATTGAACAAATATTTTGATTAATCTTGTAGGGTATGGGGGTGTTGGTTTGGATAAATTGAAGATTGAGGGTGTGGGTGTGGGTGTGGGTGTGGGTGTGGGGTGTGGATGTGGGTTATTCTTCTTCAGTAACTCATAGCCACACCCACACCACCTACATCCACACCCTTCTCCACCCACACCCTTAAGTAAAGATGATTGTCTTCAACAATCTTAAACGTCACTGTTTGTTTTTAGATAAAATCGTTATTGATTCGATTTAAAAGTAAATCGAACAATTGGTAACATGCTTAACACAAATGTGCTTAGTTTTCATTTTTCCTAAAGTTCAATATCGAGACATCGGATTCAATCGTAGATAAGAATAACGTGAGATTACTACCAATCGAATGTCAAATATGAACGTATCTAGCGTAGAATAGCAATATTATTTCACCAGTTAAATGCAGTTCGATGTTGACATTGACATTCACTTTTTCAATTTATTGAAGTTTTACGAATATATGAAGATTGAATAGATTGTCAAATAGCGACAATCACAGTACAGCAAACAAATATCAGATAATAATGAGAATTTTGATGAATTATCAGAGATGTCCATCGCGGCTGAAAACCTGCCGCTGTCTTTTACATCCATTGGCGCCGCGATGATATAAAAAGTGTAAGCTGCCGCACCGCTGTGGTATAAAATACATGTTGCCGCGGTGCTTCTGCATCTCAACATACTAAAAACATTGCCGTTGTTGCAGCGATATTTGAAGAAAAGGTTACAACACCGCTACTACCATTACATGAAGAAAAAATGCCCTTTGTCGGTCTACAATAGTCATGCAGTCTGGTTTTCACTCGAAATCAATGAGGAATAACGGTTTAGATGCTATAGTAACAAATAACTTCTAAGTATATATAGAACAAGTATAGCTTCTGAGATCACATTGACTATTTAAGTTCTTCATGGAACAACGAAAGAATCTGAAGGAAATGNAACGTTCATCTTCTGCATCTACCTGATGAGATATTACTTATTATTTTGAAAAAATTAAACAATATTGATGTTCTTTATTCATTATTGAACATTGATAATGAACGACTTAGCATTCTAGCACAAGAAGAAATCTTCAGTAACACTCTCAAGTTTGTATCCATTGATAATATTTCTTCAATTGCTCACCACAAAATTGATCGATTTTGCATCGATATATTGCCAAGAATTCATCACAATGTGAAATGTTTTATACTTGAGCCAGTTTTAATGGAACGTATTCTTCTTGCTGCTGATTATCCAAATCTAACTAAATTGAAACTTTTTAATTTTGAACAAAAAATCGCTTTAAATTATTTTACAAGTAAGAAAAATAACAGAAGAATGATGTTAAATAGTTAATCCTTTAACGGCCAGTGGTACAAATATATAGCACTTTTTTGTTTTCGATCGCAGAACTATAATAAACTAGGATCAATGACTGTGGTAGAAAGAACGATGATACTGCATAGATGGACGGAATTAATTTCTGGCTATTTGAGTTCAAGTAACAGTGTTTATCTGTTTCTTCAAGAGGGAGTTTTGAAGAAGATTGCCACTAATTCTCATTTCCAAAATAAACTTGGCCATCCAAAATTCGGCCGCTAAAGGGTTAATGGACAATAGAATGTTTCATTATTTTTTATTTAGATGAATCACCTCTTCGATACATTTTTCAACAACAAATCACAGAACTTATTCTTGGAAATAGGGACAGAAACAGTATGATAGGATCATCAAAGAAGTATACTACAAATGTCTATGGACATATCTTGAAGTTCTTTAAAAATTTGAAATATTTGAGTATTATTGAAACATTCAATCCATCATATCCATGTTTATCACTTCATAAGTTACCACCAGCTACTTTCTTCTCTTCAACTCTTACTCATTTATGTATCAATATGTTTACATTAGATGATTGTCTTTATTTACTTGATGGTCGACTCAAACAATTATCTACACTTATTATTGGAATAAGTTACGTAGGCGAATTTTCATCAATCATCCACAATATGGTAAGTATTGAACGAATAAGGTCGATCATGAGATAAAACTAATTATCAATTTTGTACACCTTTGATTTATTTGAAAAATATTTAAAGAAAAAATTGAACAATTAAAGTTTTCTGAAATTGAAAAACGAAATCTACTGAATTGCCGTAGTCATCATTAACATACAATGTTTACTTCAAAGGAAAGATGAATTTTAAATAAGTAGTTTGTGAATTAATTATATGCCTCATTCATTTTTATTAGCTTTATTAAGATACGTATACTGATAAATATTCCTACTTGTTATTTAGGATGGTCTACCTAATTTGAAATGTTTCTCATTAAAATGTTATGTTCAAATTAATCAGTATGATAATAAAATTCTACCTCTTCTTCATCGTATGTCATTTTTGGAAAAATTAACTTTATATCTTCGTACAAAAAATCGAGCTGGATTCATCGATAATACTCATCTTCAAAATGAAATTCTTATTTATATGCCACGACTTCATTCATTCACTTTTTATATTTCTACTGATAATACTGTTGATTTATTTCATGATGTGCCGAGACAAGATAATCAACGAATTGTCACAAATATCAGGCAACAACTAATGGCTAATATCATGCATTATACTGGTGATAATAAAGCTGTATATCATATCTTCTCACTTCCTTTTGTATTTGATCATCTTGAAGATATTGGCAACATATTTCCTGATACGATATTTAGTTATGTTACATATTTACTGGTACAAGATATATTTGCATTCAACCACGAATTCTTTATTCGAATTGCCCGATCTTGTCCGTTACTAAATAATTTACGTATTGTAAATTTTCAATCACAGTCGACATGTAATCTTAACACATTTTCATCTGATAGTAGCCAATCATATTCAATTGTTGAATATCCTTATCTTACTTCACTTGACGTGAGAACTGCAGATATTGATTATGCAGAACAATTTCTAAATGAAACAAAGACATATGCGCCGTATCTGGCTGAATTAACAATTCATTATCGCAATTTGGAAATGGTAACAAACAATTTTAAAAGAGAAGAAACACGATGGAATTGTGCGAAGGTGAAACGACTAATTATGATAGGCACATGGGTACATCCCAAAGATTTCTATCTTTATTTTCCTTTGTTATAAATAAAACTCTATTTTGATTTGTTGAATAAAATCAGTCATGTAAAATCAATTTCGAAAAAGTCAATCAATTACTTTTTCGAAGAAACTTTATTGAGAAAAAAAAGACAAATTTAAATGGAAAATTTTTGAAAAATGTCTTATACGTGTTGAACTTGTATCATTGTGATTTTGATTAACACCACAACAATTGTTATTTATGTTTAAATAATTCTAAACTTAAATGTTGAATATCATTTTCTTGATTGCACGACATGTTTTCAACATTATTTTCTTTATTACACGAGATTTTTTCTTCAAGTTTTTCTAAAAAGAAAAAAAAACAATATAATCATCATTTCACTTTGATTGCTTCTTACTTCGATCGTCTTGCAACAATTCGATGGATACATCTATTTGACTCTCGTTGATAACCAATTTATCTATGTATTTTCTTTTATTTTTCAGCATTTCATCATCAGTTTGTTTCTTTTCTTTTAACTGATTGTACATGCATTCTTCAGCAGCAATACTATTAATTAGATTTTGTTGTTCTTGTTTTTGTCGTTGAATCTAAAGAAAAAGAATAATTTTCAGGTCGTTTTAATTGAATTATACCTCTGTATCGACATTATCGATCATTGCAAGATAATTCTAAATAGAATTTAAAAATATATTTGGAGTTATAAGATATTTAAGAATTTATTACTAAAATATCATCATCTTCCATATTAACTAATGTATTCTCATAATTATCCGAATGAATATTTGTTGTTGCACTGGCAACATCTTCAACATTTTTTTCAATAACGCTCGACTCCATATTAACTTGTTTATCATTAGGTATGCACCAGTGCCAGTTAACTGGGTACCAGTGGCACTGCGTATATATTTAACTGATCGATGATTTATTATAGGGGTAGTCTTCATATCTCTTGAAGCTCTATCTAGGGGTAGTCTTTATAACTGTTCACGGGCTATTGACAGGTAGTCCTTACAGCTGTTCAAGGGCTATCTAGAGGTAGCCTCTATAACTTACTACCAAGGACAAAATTAATGCAAATCGTATTTTTGCTGTAACCTGTGACAGAAACAAGACAGAGGCCTGTCATTTTCACCGTTGAAAAGAGGAGATAAAGACGCATCGCATTGTATTTTACAGACTTTTTGACCTGAGTTTTCCAAGGTTTTCAATTGAGCTTTTTGAAAAGCAACGTACTCGATAGGTGGCTACATCGAATTTTCAATCATCTGGTGTGCATTGAAACTGAAATTGAAGATCTATGAAACTGCGTAAGGCTCAGATTTTTAGCTTCAATCGTTCAGAAAATATAGGTATTCTGGTGGAAATCCTAAGCCGTTTTTTCTAGCAGTCCCTGTGAAAAAAATCACTTTTTTTGCTTTTTTTTTTTGATAAAAACCATTTTTCCGCTACGTTGTTTAGAAAATTGATTCAAAGAGCCTCCGAAAACACATTAGAAAAACCTGTAATATACGGTTCGATGCGTCTTTATCTCTTTCCAACGGTGAAAACAACAGGCCTCTGTCTTGTTTCTATCACAGGTTAGACCAAAAATACGATTTGCATTAATTTTGTCTTTGGCAGTTAGGTATGCACCAGTGCCAGTTAATTGGGTGACCGGTGCGACTGGGTATATATTTAACTGATCTATGATTTATTAAATCATCGGTACTTTTCTCTGTGTTAGTACGTTACAATTATCTAATTCTGGTGCCACTAAAATATTCATTAGAATTCAAATTTTGACCAAATTTAGTATTCTTCTATTATTAACGATCTAATTACCATATTACCACCAATTATCAAAATCTAAAACAGTTTCTTATTTACTAATCATCTACTTCTGAAAGTATCATTGACGAATGATTTTCTCGTATTATCGTCTTTTATGATACTTTCTATCGCTAAGAATAGCTATTCGACATCTTATATTTATTTTACTGTTTGTCTAATAATAAATTGGAAAGAAAGAATATTACTTATTATAACAAGACTTAAAGAATTTAGATTCATTTTATACAAGTGTTGGAATATCATAATTACTTCAGAGAATCTTTGTTTCTTGAATACTGATGAATACCAGTTATATAGTCTGTGTCTATACTATTTTCATATAGTATTAACACTTTCGATTACAGCTTATGCAATGGTGACGTTGGCACTTTGTTTCATACACTCAAAATAAGATCAGTTTGATTTCATTAGAACCTTTTATTCAACAATCGAAGTGTGAATACGACTAGCAAATAGCAAAAGACAATACATTGTGTTACTTGTGCGGTATTGTAATTTGAAATACTTTGTTTACTTAAAATGGATCCGTAAACAATAATTCTTCTCTTGAATTATAATTTATTTTTTATGATACAGACGGCTTAAGTTCAAATATTTGAGAAATCTCCAAAAATTAAATGTTGCACAAAACGGAAGTGTACCAGAGTGGAAACGAAGGAGCGCAGATTGTAATAATGATTCATATCTTATTTGTCTCATAATTAATGACTAAAAAGATGAGAGAACAATAGAAAACATAAAAGGCCGGGACGGGCGAGTCAAGCTATTTTTCGAGTCGAGTCGAGTCAAGTCGAGTCAAATTTTGTTTTCGATTATTTCGTGTTCTGTTTATTTCGATAAAAACTATCAACAACAAATTTCATGATACATTATCCAATTCCTAGTTTTTATACCCAAAAAAAGAACAGTTCTACACAAGATAGAATGACATAACTACCATAGGTTTATAAACAAAATAAGAATATCCAAATCAACTCTTCTCTTGTACAAAGTTTCGCACAAAACTAACAAAAACATCTTTTTTTTGTAAACAGAAAATGAAACTTAAATCTGTTTACAATCAGAAATTATCTATTACTATTTAAATTAATGTTTTATTGCACTTTAAAGATGTTAACATACAAATATTGCCTTGTGAAAATCTTGAACGATGCCATCTCATTAAAAGACCAGTTTGAGAAAAGACACGCTCAATTGGTGCTGATGTAGCAGGGTGTGGGTCCCACACCCACACCCTCACGTGCACGACAATTATAAGATTATATAACTTTTATGTGTATGCTGGTCTTCTACAAATGTTAAAGACTATCATCGTATATCATTTTATCTGGAAGATTACTCATGATGCATGTATCAATCTTTAATTTTTTTAGGAAAGGTTTCCGAGATATGCTTTTACTTTCTACTAGAATATATTAGAGATTTTAGAGTTCGATATCTGGACCAACATGGTAGAACACATTTATCTCCGCATTCATAAATATATCGATAATAAATCAATTTTAAGTCCTGAAAATATTTTCGAGATACTTCAATAAATCCAATTTGAAGCAAAATAGTTCAATGAATCACGTTTTCATTATTAGTTGCATCTCACTGGAATATGTACACTTTCATATTTTACCGAAAGAGAAACGTGAAAGAACCAGTAAGTTTCACGATTCTTGAATGAAAGCATAAGCAAGTACTGGCTATATAAATAGTCCAAATATATTTTCATAATAATAAATAACGAATAAAAATTCAAATATGCTAAAAACTCGGGAACCTAGGTTCAAATGTAATTCACACGATATGTGACATTGATTTCGCATTATTCTGAATTTTTCAGAAGTCTTCAAGACAGCAACTAACACATTGACGAAAATTCTCCATCAGTATCTTTAGCAAAAACAGTGGCTACTACAACATGAATATTGATCATCATTCCAATCATGTACATGTCAGTGTTCTTATTCTATCTCATCATGAATTTTTTTTTTTTTTTTTTTTTTTTTTTTTTTTTATTTCTACTTTTTTTTTTCCATGATGATTTGGTTTTCTAGTGGGTTAAAAAAGAGGGAATAAGGACAAAAAAA
>CAJNSZ010003435.1:0-11188 GCA_905329745.1 Rotaria sp. Silwood2
TAGAAATTTAAGTTTTCCACCGTTTTCACGCTTGAAAAGTGACTATTTTGTACAAAAAACGTCGTTTCTTGCGTTTTTTTAATGAGCGTGAATGGATCACAGTCGCGGTCCCCGATTGTGCGTTTAAACGGGTTTTTCGAAAGTTTGTCTGCCTGGGTAATAAACATTGTGTCAAATGGTACGGGTATGTACGCCTCTCCACTTGTCGGCTTCTATCGTGAGAAAGTGGCTACGTACAGCTGCAGTAAATGCAAGAAGAGAAGATCTTTTATAAAAGCACAACAGTACATACAAATTTTTTCGAACTCTGACTTTTGTGTCATGCATGCATAAAGTATTGAACCATATTTCTATAGATCAAATGCGTTCCCATGGCAAATAGTCGACAGCTCTATCTCTTTATAAGTTCTCAAATACGTTGGAATAAATTCATTTAGCTCTGTTGAGATATCCCCTAATCTGTAAAACGTTTACGTAGGATTTCTCTGTCAAGCGAACCAGAGCATAGAAATTGTTTTTATTGATTTATAGGATAAAAAACGCGAATAGCTTCGATGTATAATTAAATAATTTGAATCTTTCATTTTGATCGATGATTTACTATCACATTTGTGTTACCATGTCAGTTCTTCGCGAACTTTTATTTTGCCGTACGAAGGACTATTGCTTAATCCACGTCCTTTGTTTGGTAAATCAATAGTTTGTAGGGATATTCCGAGATAATCGAGTCCGCATTCCAAATATGCGACTTTGACTGGCTGCGACTCGTTCATCTTTTTCGCCCCTTACAATATCCGTAGGTGTACGTGCTCGATGTAAATGATAGATAGTTGATTCATTTAAGTACTGATGTGGTACCCCCCATGAATATCCTCCAAGCAGAGAAGTATAAAATGTCGGTATATCCATCATACCCCAACCAGAGGTATGTTCTACAGAACCAACACTGAACACAGCAGCATTGAAAGATGTAGTTTGCGTAATCAATCAGTTTGTTAGAAATCCACCATAGCTGTAACCGCCAATGGCAAGTCTATTTGGATCAGCGATACCGTCGTTAACTAGTTCATCAACTGCTAAAAGAATATCTCTACCCGGTCGAGATAGAGGTTGAAGAAAAATTTCGTTATGGAACTGATCGCCATATTCAACTGAAGCTCGATAGTTGGGCTCGAATACAAGCCAACCTTCCGAGGCTGTCAATGGTGACCATTTGTGCCAGTCATCACGGAATGCATTGCCACTTGCGCTGTTTGGACCGCCATGAATAAAAACAAACAAAGGTAAATGTTTTGATTGAAATTTTTCTGATGGATAATGTAAAATGCTTTCGATCGTTTGTTGATCTTCGTTGTTTTTTTTCATTGATAAACTTTTGCTTGTGGTAACTCTCTCTGTGTAAATAGTTTATTTTCACTTCTTAATGCCCATGCTCACTGGATTGATATGGTTCGAATTTGCATTTGAATGAAATTTAGTTTGTTTCTGATGAATCATCAGATGTTTCTTCTGAGTCATCATCCAAATTGTGTTTCATTTGCGCCAATGTAACGGTATACAATTCCATCGAATAATTGATAATGAACATATATTTGTGTTTCATTTTTTGTTTCTTGAGTGATTCTGACTTGTGTTATTGATATTCAATCACACAAAGGCTAAGATTGTTTATAATTTTCTGAATCATACAGAGAAACAGACAAAAATGTTGGTTCCAAATCAAGGAAAAACTCTTGAATATATTGTTCGATAAATGTTAAGAAAAGTCATGAGCAGCGTAGAGAGAAACAACCTGCCAACAAGGAAATCATTTATCTCCATTGCATTTTAGTCGGTGGAGCTGATTTTTTTCTGATGATAGAGGAAACTTCTAAGTTTCTATTCGCAAAAATAAAGTTTACGGATGACGCTGAACATCATTACTATCAACTTTACTAGCAAATTGAAGCATTTTTTGGTATGATAAAGCAATACAAGACATTTTCTATTTCGTTACTTCAACGTTTTTCGTAATTGTCGACTTTAAAATGTTCAAATCTTTCACACTTGCTCTATGAACTTTCTTTTAAATATTTTTTAAGAACAAGTCAGTCAACGATACATTTCTACTGAGCAATTTGACTCCAACACGATGAAAACATTGATAACTGATGAATTGCGAGACGTGAACTATTTCATCGTCTTTGCATAGGAAAACATTCGAAAAAGTGTTTATAAACCAAGAATTCAAGATTTGGATAATTTAAGATCGGATATTGCGAAAAAGATTGAAGTAATCAAATAAAGTGTCGTATACTGTCTTACCGTACTGAAAAATGTTTCAATTTGAAAGTGAAGTAAATAGTAATGATTTTCAGCATCACTTGTAAACTTTATCCCTACGAATAAAAACTTAGAAATTTTCTGTACCATCAGAAAAAACTCAGTTGAATTGGCTGAAATACAGTGGAGATAAATGATTTTCTTTGTGGTAGGCTATTTCTGGAACACCTTGTATTCATCATTAAAATCATTGACATTGAAACAACGACGCACTATAATAATCAATATTTTTCAAGTTGATAATTTTCAATCAATAGATAGTGGAATAATAACAATATTGTTGAGCAAGGCGATCTCATTGATATATGGATAATGATAGACTTTAGTATGAAACAGACTATTGTTATGATTTAAAGTACATTGAAATTAATTGAGACATTTGATGTTATATAAGTCATAGAATGTTGTTTCTACTCGATTAATAAAATTCATCAAATATTGTTGTACGATATGTTCTGGACAAGCACCTATCAATTGTTAAATAAGACAATAAATTTACATTAGTCTCTTGTAATTGGAGGCTTTTTCTTGAAATCGTTTTTGCTTTCAACGCATGAAAACTATGACCTACACACGTAAAACAATATTGTTTTTCTTCAATTGATGGCGAATGCATGAAATAATTTCTTTATCTTGATCAACTGCTGCACGCGTTTATTCATTCATCATTCGTTTTGATTCCATATGATGAATCAAATCAATCAGAGCATCCCAATACTTATTTTGTACGGTCAATAGTACTCGATGACGTAATGATATATGTTCATCATCAAAAGTATTAAATATGTCATCGTGTTTTTTTCGTAAATGAACATTTTTTTTCACAGTTTGTTTCATCATTATCAATCGATATTGAAATCACTTTGAACAATGTGTATTCTTTGTATATCTACAATAGATACGATAGAACACTGGAGTGTATTAGTGAATAAAATGGTAGATAAGTGAGAAAAAACGAACAAAAGAAAATGAAACAAACTTTCAACATTGCCATACGTTTTTTTTAAGATAAACCCAACATAAAACATTTATCTAAACGAAAATCGACATAAACTTTATGGAACAATCTTCTGTCTATTGACTTTCGTTCAATTGACATTGATTAACCGTCAAATTTACTCAGGATCACATGTATAAGTGAAGAGTTCTGCCATCTTGCTATTGATGAATTTAAAAAAAACATTCACATCGTTGCTTTCGAGCTTTTTTGTCGATAAGCTTTCGAAATTTGAGAAAAAAGGATAGATATTTACAAAAAAGTTTCGAATTCGAGTTTGTCGTAATCTTCAATGAGCAGCTGATTTGTTGAAAGAAAATTATGAACTGAATTGAGTAAACCCCTCCCCAGAATAAGAGGCCACCCCATATTAGAGGGCCACCCCCATTAAAAGGCCATGTCTGAACAAAAGTTCATCAGCCCTATTAGAAGGTCATGCACTATTTAATTAATTAATTACAAAAATATTTAATTTTTCGTAAATATTAATTAATAATTAGCCAAAAATTACTGTTTTTTTGAGAAATCGCTGCATATTCTATCATTGATAGCATATTTTTATATGAAAACAGCGGTTTTCCACGAAAAATACGAGAAATACCTCAGCTAAAATTATGAATTAATTATAATTAATTATTTTAGTTTTTAAAACTTTTTAATTAATAATTGGTCAAAAGCTGACCTCAATAGAAGGCCACCCAGAAAGTAACGATGTGCGGAGACGCAATATAAGGCCATGCTCTTTTATTCTGGGGAGGGGTTTAGTTCAAACTTCTCAGTTAGAACAAGTGGACCACTCTCGATTTTATTGCATTTCAGACGGGAAAAAACGCTTTTGATAAAATTCAAGAACAACACATATTTCTGGATTGAAGTTTTTCATTAACATTGAGAACCTGTATCTTGAAAAGCACCGCGATTTTGGCGATTCCAAAAAAACATCGGCGAACAATCGTGATTAATCCCATTTCAGAAAAAAAAATCGGTGATTAAATCAGATTTAATCGTAACTGTCGTACAGAACATGATTTTACGAAAATAGTCTATAAATAAGAGAGATAAATCATGTTTAAACACTGATTTCAGTAACTAATTGTGAAATATGAATTAATTAGATAAATTTTCAAAAATTTATGAAATTTAGAGTTAAATATAATTTATATGCAGCTTTGTAACGTAATCAACGAGATTTGAACAGCAAAGAAAAATTTGACTTGCATATGGGTGCCACTTCTGTAATATGAACGAGATTGAAAGATTTTAAAAAACGATCAAAGTAAACTTCTCATTTACATTATTTGTTTTAAAACACGTTTTTTCATAATAAATAGTCTATTTTAGCTACTTTTCAAATAAAGTATTTTTTCAATGAGAATTCTTTTCGTCAAAAATTCAGATGAGTCTTCAATTAATGAAAAGTTAAGGATTTCTTTGATACGATGTCGTCTTCTGTTGTCATCATTGTATGTAGTTTTACTTTTTATTTAGCGTTTTTATTCATTTTTCCTCTTTTGGATCTTTAATTTATTAAGAAAAACAAATGTGCGAGGCGTTTCCTAAGAAAAATTAACAACATTGATTTTTAAATATGAATATTTTGTTGTTTTTCTTTCCTTTCTTTTCAAAACTCTTCTCATCGAACTATGTAAAATTGAGCCCCGTATTTTTTTTTCGTTTGTATTACATGTTTTGTTCATGTAAAATATTATAAACACTTGCTTTTTAATAGAAATATTCGTTAATCTAAAACAATTATAAGAGATGCTGAGTATAGCAATCAAAATGAAGTTTACATGTGTAAAAGTCGATCAATTATCGATAGAATAAGGAAGAAAAATCTACGTCCAAAACATGAGTTATCGCAAAAATCACCAAAACAATCGAAAAGAGCGGCAATTTATGGCGTTTCAGCCCACGATGGCTGATTTGTTTCGTTCAAATTCAATGGAATTGCTGACGTGTATTGAGACCGATGGAACTAAATTATTCTCACCTGGAATATTCTGAGAGAATTTCAGACGAACAGAAAGTGAAACCTTTCAATGATTGAAGTCGACGCCGAACGTTAGAAAATAAACTTCAAAGTCAATACGATTTGATTTGATATTTTTGAGGACAAACCAGTATTGAATAGAATTCCTTTTCTGAGAATCATCCGATTTTCGAAAAGACACTCAAGAAAACACTCAAGACAAGGATTTCTCTTGAACTTCAAGTTATGATCTTCGATTCGAAGAAACTTGCCATTCTTCTAGTTGACAATTACAATTCATTGGGTCATATTCTCCAAATCAATGGAATCACATTCGATTAAATCAAAATTACAAATTACAAATCAGAATTTTCCTTCATTTGATTATTGATCGAGCCTCATCAATGACAATTCATTCAGTCATTTTGACGCTTTATCAATTTATCAGATTAATTGAACATAATTCGAACAAATGTTCACTTGAACTCGTCGGTCAACATGTCAAAGGTTTTATTTGAACATGACGAAATTCATTATGGATCGAATTTCTCTTTCCATTGTTTTTTTTAACTTTCAATTTGATTCTTCTTGTGACAAATCAATATTTGATGAACACGATTCACTTGAAAAAGAATCCAAAGCATTTTTCGAATCATTACCTAGTAATTTTTTTTCGACAAAGTTTATTCACATTTTTTATGAGAATAGAGGATAATCTATTTAATACTTTACATTTTAACAATATGAACAAAGCCCGACAGCACACACTTATCAATGTTATTCTTTTCTCTACTAAAAGATTATTCAATTAACGACAAATTAAATTAAAATTATTTTTCAAATAACTCGATTTTTGAAAAAATTTTCTTTTTCATCGAAATATACAATCGATTCGTTCGATTTTGATGTCTTGCTCATTAATGAAAATGGTTTAATGAGAAAGAAATTTTTCATCCATCCAAATCCCATCTCATCAGTTACTCTTGAAATTTTCAAAAACTAATAAATGATGTTTTATTTCAACTTTTTCGCTTTCTTCAATCTCACAAAACAATTGTTCACTGGAGCAAATTTTAATATTCAACGAGAATTCATTTCTTGTAATAGAGAATTTTCCCAATCTTTATCATCTTTATCAATTTATTTCGCCACAATTCGATGCCAGAAAGAACCCAAGAATAAATCATTCGCTCTTTATCAAATAAATCTTTGTGAAACTCAGCCGATGTTTACAATTCTTTCTTTATTATTCAAATAAATTTCTATCAGTCACTGAAAATGATCGAACGATCTAAATAAAAAAAAACTTTTCAATGGAACCATCACTAAATTTATTCTGTTTTATTCTTGCCGCTCAAATAGTCGAGAAAGAATTTTTGTCACTACTTTCCTGTCAATGGATTTGAAAGTGTCAAGATATATTAGTAAGGAAAAGCATGCAGCACTACTTGAAATAACAAGACAAATAGTGGAATAGTCTCGTCTGTCTCTACAAAACAAATGAAGTTATCTCATTTTGACATCAACACTCACACCTACACCCACCTTCTAGTGTCTCAATATAATAAATTAGTGAAAAATCCTCTCAATTTTTAGACTTTATGGCTTCTTGTCATTCCGTTGGACATTTAATTGATCGTCTATTCCTTTTTTTCACATCCAAATTCAATATTTCGTTGACTAGAACTAACAAAAAATATGTTCATTACGGCATTTGATAGAGTTATTTGCTACGCAAAAATCATCAACTACAAATTGAATTAGTAAAGCAGTATGTATAGATTCATTGATGTGTGCTTTGTGAACATGGTCAAAGATCTCTGAGACTGAAAACACAGTGAATCATTGTGCAATTTATTCATCAGTGTTTCTTTCAGTGAGCTGAAAATTCATTGAGTCTCTTTTTTTTGTTTAGATGTTAATTTTCAATATACAAGAGAATAATGTCATTTACATTTTTCTAATTTCGATCAAACAACTAAATCTCAGAAGATATTGATCATTAACAATGAATCGACAATAATGCATACTGATCCAATTTGATTCGCTATAAATCTTGATTTCAATATTCAACATAAGTAGACTATCTGGAATATCAATTTGAACTGAAAAGACGAATTCGTCATGATGAAAAATATACTGCCAAAAAAACAGCAAATAGAGAAAAGAAACACTTTCAATTGAAAACACGTTGAAGCGATCAATATTATTCGTCTGATGAATATTGATTCTCCGAAAATACTTTTTTCCTGTCAAATGAAGATATTGGATTCATTTGTTGTTCATGTGTCGACGAGAGTCCCATTACAACTGGCTTTAGTATTACTTTGAATTCTAAGACATGAACTCAATGTAGGTTGTGCAGAGCTACCTGAACAAGTTACCTATAACTTTTCACAGACTACTGGAACATGCTTCCTGTAGCATTGAGGGTTGTACTTGACCGTATGAGCGGAGAAGTGTGTGTCGGTCTAATTATTCTCTTTATGCACATCCGCCCGCGCACTCGCAGTCGAACAACATCGTATCAGGTGCAGGTACTACGGAACATGAAGACATACCAGTGCAGCTCAATGGTTGATTAGTTTGAAACTGCAGCACTCCAACTATAAATTTCAGTTTAAAATTCGAAGAAGTTTAAAACTTGTAATGGATTAATGATTTCTACGCTACTCGTTTGTATTTCTTTCCTTGAAATGGACTGACTAATTAGTAAGGAAAGATAAGAAAAATCTTGAAACATTGTATTCTATTTCATACATAGAGAGAGAGAGAAAAGAACTAATTTGAGTAGAAAGATATGATTTATCTCTTCCTACTTTTTTGATACTCACAAACACTTTTATTTGAAAAAGAAAAAATGTTTCATCCCAGTTGTACTCTGTTGATTCTCTTGTATTCCTCTTCCAATATTGTAACAAAAACCGCCAAAGCTGCTTTCACAACTACATTATCTATCAGCACAAATATCTTTCAAAACTCTACAAAAAATGACTGATAATTCGTTATGGTTGATAGTGCAGACACGCATGTTTTCGGCACTAATGGATAGACTCAATTCATATAAAACCTATCACCATTTGCATCGACCTCTGACGCCAGTGGCGAGATCTACCCATATACTAATTTAGCTTTGACACATGAAGTAGAATGACTAAGACGGATTGTCCTTGTTTTTCAGAATATTCAGTCTTCTTGGTACTACGTTCTCCATTGCTTTGTGTGTTTCCTAAGGCTTACTATGTGAGGCGATACCAAAACCATGATTTCACATTGTCAACTTTATTCATCAATATTTGGGCCAACCTTTGTGTAAGAGAAATTCTCTCAAAACACAATAATAAAACTCTGATTTCATTTTATGTATTAAGCGTAATCATCCTAAAAATATATCTGTCAAAATAAGATCACAATAAAAGACAATAAAGAATTTAAGATTTATTTTCTCTGACGTAAATGTAATGTTTTTGTCCTGAACAGTGGAATGAGTGGAGAATGTAGGCAACGCCCAGCAAAACTGACAAAACATTGAACGAATTTTTCAGTTTTAATCCGAGTAGCGCTACAACTACTCTGATATACTGTTTTTTCACCTTGCAATGAAGAACTAACTGGCAAATACTAAGTCTAAAAGGATTACATTCAGGATGAAACAGTTCAAAATCTCAAGAGAAACTTTTTTTGCCTTTTATTTCTTAAAACTTCAATGAGAACACTATTAAAGCTCAGTTGTACATTCTCATTCATCGCCATCCAAAGAATTTTTGAATATAATCAGTTAACGTAACTCCACTTAAAAATTCTTTCATTTTCTTCTCACTATTACAATATATATTTTGAGGACCATTGCACGTGTAAACCGTTGCTTTTACTTCATCGTCAAGGCTCATGGACTTCGAATTCAATTTATCTTTTTTCGTCGAACACTTTGGTTGCACTGTTTTCAAACTTTCTTTATCAAATTGATTCATATCACCACAGTATGCATTCAATGTAGATGTCAGTGTATCAGCATGAAAATACGTATATACTTCTGTTTTTGATTTGCCGTAAAATTGATCAAGTCGTTGAATTAGGTTTGTGTGATTGTAATTAGCAAATATCAGGGTAGTTCGTAGTTGAAGAAAACTATCTAATGGCAGATGACAATTATCTTCAAATGAACATTCGTAGAATGCTTTGAGCTGTGCACGGCTACCATTTGAACTCATGGTGGTCTCTAAGACAATACGACGGTCATCATCGGGTAATTTTTTCAGAGAAAGGTAAGAGGCATTATAATAGATGGTGACGTATTGACGAGCATAGTCGATACAAAGAAGTGTATGACAGGCTGTTGCGCCAAATTTAGAGGTCGAAGACGTCTGGTTTTCACATCGGGACCAGGGAGATTGCCAGGTTGATTGATTTCGTATTTGAGCAAACGTGTATTCGTAGGAACAGGAAGCACAGAGAAGTTTTTGAGGTGAGGAAATAGTTGTGGATGTAGCTTTGATAGTTTTTGTTAAAACATTAGAAGAGAAATACAAGAGAATCAACAGAATAAGATTGGAATGAAACATTTTCTTCTTTTTGTGTACTCAAAAAGTGAGTACACTCTAGAATCGGTCAGTGTGTCCGGTCTGCCGTTTACATGATAACTTTCGAAAGGAGAGTCCGATCGCGATGAAATTTTCTACACAGTTTCGTCTCATCAATATCTCGGTCGAGTTCGAAGATGAGAACAATTGGTCGAGCCATTGCTGAGTTATCGGAAAAAGAGTCATTATTCCATATGCTTTTCTATGCGAACATTGACCTATCTCGTTTTTCGTAAAAACCTTTTCCTCTCATAATCAAACAAAACCCCAACTATTATATACCATCCGATAGAGAATTTCATGAGCTACAAAATGGCATATAAAACATTAAGAAACAAGAAGGCTAAGTCATCTATTGGACAGTAGTGTCAAACTTGAAACTTGAATTCAATTATTGAAAAGTTGTTTCAAGTATTCAAGTATTGAATTATTCAATACTTGAAGTTCAACCATTCAAATATTCCAGTATTCAATCATTACATTATTGCTTTTCGGCACTAGTACAATTCGTCGCGAAACAATTCGTCGCACATGCATTGTAGAGAATACATTGATTGAATTAAGTAATTCAGTTTAAAATGTTATATAATTAATCGCCTTAAAAAAAATTTTGTTTAGACTCATAAGAATCTTTTTTCATAATACAATGATTTTCTCAAAAATACAATAGAGATATCAATTTAAAGCCTGTTTTAAAATTTAATTAAAAAAAATTGAAGTTTGATTTTGGATAAAATTCTATGTACACAAATTAAAAGCAAAGTTCATTTTTTTCAATTGAAATTTAACATTTTACTTAAAACGAAGCTGAAAATTAAAACAAAAATATAAAATCGAAAAAAAAATTTTACGAATGTAAATAACAAAATTAAAGCTTCTTATTTATTGAAAGCATAAATTTTAAGGAGAAAAAAAGAACTTTATTTCTAACTTGTCAACATGCAATTTTATTTAAAATCAACCGTTAGTTTCTTTTAATTTAGATTTGTAAAATTTCTTTTCGATTTTTTATTTTTGTTTTAACTTTCAGCTTTTTTTTGTGTACATAGAATTTTATCCAAAATCAAACTTCAATTTTTTTAATTAAATTTTAAAATAGGCTTTAAATTGATACCTTTATTGTATTTTTGAGAAAATCATTGTATTATGAAAAAAGATTCTTATGAGTCTAAACAAATTTTTTTTTAAGGCGATTAATTGTATAACATTTTAAACTACATTACTTAATTCAATCAATGTATTCTCTACAATGCATGTGCGACGAATTGTTTTGCGACGAATTGTCGTGCGACGAATTGATCGGTCACCTTGCTTTTC
>CAJNSZ010003436.1:0-11182 GCA_905329745.1 Rotaria sp. Silwood2
CTAAATTAGAAAATCCCTAAATCAAAACCCCTAATCTGGATTAATTTTCGTTTTGTTATCCACAAATGTGGATTCGATTTAGGGATGCATTCTGGGTACCAGATTTAGGGTAAAGGATAGACATTCGATAGCACAAATATTAATCACCCCATAGAAGACACAAAGTAACCATTGACGTACTTCTCTTTTTACCGAGTATTTGCAGCACATTTAATCAATAATATCAACAGTCGCTTTGGCTTTATTGTAGTGCAAAATAATGTTTGATTTTCGGCTTTTGATATCTACTTTGTTGTCATGGTGCATGGAAGCAAGTAATAAGACAGTTTTATTTTCTTTGGCACGAACGGCACGAGAGTAAGATTACCTTGGAAACCAAGCATAGACGACCCAATTTCGCGACTTTTATTTGACTGAAATTCTATGGGAACTTCGGGCATATTTTTTCCCAGAGTTCCTACCAAAGCAAGGTGCTTTGATTGTAATTCTTTAGCTAATGGAATACTTGTATAGAAATTATCAGTTGGGACATTTAGTTTTGAACTATACATCGGTTCCATCAACTCTAGCAGGACATTGGCACCTATGGATTTCTGTTTTGGCTAACTAGGTTGTCGCCCAATATAGGATAATGCCTTGAATATATAAGAAGAGTCGACATCAACACACAACCAAATTTTGAGACCGTATTTGTCAGATTTTGATGAACTGTATTGACGAAAAGGGCGATTTCCTCGGAATCCGAATAGTTGTTCATCAATACTAACAGAATGTCCTGGAATGTAACATTTCTTTACGTTCTCTCGGAAATCTGACCAAAATTCGCGAACCGCTGCAAACTTATCCGTCAGTTTTGTTTCAATTCTTGTTGCTGTTTCTTAAAATCTTACAGAAGAAATTATCGTTTCAAAACGATTTCTAGACTTAGTGACTCGGAAAATCGGAGATTCTAATGGAGTTCTAGTCCATGAAGGCTTAACAGTTCTCTTGGATTTTCCCAATAATTCAGTCAATAATCAAAGTCCGATGAATTGCTTGAGTTCAATTATTGTAATGTTTTCCCATTTGTCATCAGAAACATTGTTACGATTTCCTTCCATATTCGAATAAAATAGTATATTGTTCATTATTTCTTTCGACATGAAAGAGAGAAAGGCGTCTTCAACAGAAGATACATGTTTGATAAATACTGTTGGTCCAGAATCCACAGTTACATTACGAAGAAATCGTAATTTACTTGTATGTGATGGAGCTGATGACCAGATCATTTCAGATATGGAACTCAATGGATTTTCTTGAGTATAATCGTCGTTTGAGGCAATATCTTCTAAATCGATTTCGTCTTCATCTTTCGATGTTGCAATTTCAGCATCTTCCGTTTCCGAAGCACTTTCTCCAGATGCGTAAGAAATATCATCAGCGCCTTCTTCTCCCAACGAGCTTTTTTCTTCCATCATCCTATTTTGTAGTTTTGTGAACATTATCATTCAATTTATATCCGAAATCGGGAGAAACGAAAGTTCGAGATATACGATGACGTAAGAATGAGATAGTAGAAAATGGTTGAAGTCATAGAAGAGTGAAAGTATAACTAACGTCATAAAGAGCAAAAAATGGAAAAGAGAGATAGAGTGTACGCGCTTTTCATACAAAAGCAAACAGAAGAAAGGAAAAGAGAAGAAAAGACCAGCACAGCAGAATGATATTGTCTCGTCCATTTTTCTTTCTTATGACCCAACTGCGTAAAGTTCATAACAAGCTTCATAATCCCATTGGTAAAAGATGCTACTCACTATTATAGGCTGAGAAATAAAAAAATATTTTCCCATTATTTTCTTACTTTTCTAAGGACAGGGTCTAAAATCACCCTGGTTGGTAGTACAAGTGTTAAATATGTTTTCATTTTGGAGTGTCCTGACTGGTGCCATATAGTTCCCTAATGAATTTGTCTTCTCTATATGAGTTTCTTTAATTTTGTGTGTAAATGGTTTTATTAATACATACTAAGTAGTAGGTGCCTGTGCGCCATCTGTAGAATAAATATATAGATTAACCGTATCCATATTTTATCCACTCAAAATAAAGTAAATCAAGTCACTTGAATTGGTTCAATTAATATTATTATTGAAAGGTCCACGTAGTATGTATACATCATGGGTGTAGCTTGTGGCTAACTCTGTGGATGTAGACAAAGTGAAGATATCGTTTTCCTATGTCTGATTTCTTAATCGGATGAATTCGGCAGATTTCTCATGGGATCGGTGCTGGTCAATTGAGAATAGACCCAATTCAGAGATTCTCTATGCATTTCAACATATTAAAGTAAGCAAGCAATTATCAACAATCTATCGTCTTATTATAAGATATTTTTATATTTCAGAGTCCATTAGAGGCTTTTGAATATTTACAAGTAAGATTACGTTGATTGTTCTAGTGAGTAATTAGCTAGTTAATTTTTAAATGACATCATGCTTTTCATTTAAATAAGTTTTTCGACAGAGATCTTAATAAGTGGCTTTTACTTCTCGTGAGTGACATATCTATTGTTCGAAGTCAATAACATGTTAAGGTTCGCACGAAATCTTATCTCATCGTTGCCTGTTATAAAGAGAATTCGAAACGAATTTTCTATTTCGAATATTTCTAAAAGAAACGTAAGTCATTCTGAAAGTTGATCGAGTATCATAAAAAGGGAATATGAAAGTGGTTGTGAAAATTGTAACAACGGTGTTTTTCTAATCTTAAGTAAAATACTCGTCGAGAAAAGTCAGCTGATGATGCGTTATTTTCGTCACTCAAAATGATTCTATGGCAATGCCTTTGTCGTTCTTACCGATGCCTGTTGAGTATTGTCTAGTCATCTGCACATATGCATGATTGGGAGAAAATAATAACAAAGACCTTATATGCATATATAGATTGGAAGACCTTAAGCTCAATACCGTTTTTGTATATTTTTAGTAAAATCTTTATTCTTTGTTTTCATATATTCGTTTGAGCATATTTTTGGATCACGGAATAGGTCAAATATTATTCTATCTACTCATGTGACGTGCTGAATTTCATTGAAGAACTGCTACGAAAAATGTAGCTTCTTCGTTTAAGTATCAGTGTTTCGAATAAAGGACACTTTTTTAAATGTCCTAATTTTTGAATAACTTGCGAACACGAAATGATATTGAAATGCGCTTTCTCTATGACAGAGAAGAGATTTCGGTGCATACATCTATATAAGAGTTATAACCATAATAAAGTAACTCACGTTAGTAAGCTTGATGGATTTTTGGATTACCATCTGTATTCTGAAAAAGAGAAGAGCAGATAGTACCGTTTTGTGATCCCCAGAAGTGTTCGTTTTTCCGCGTCGGAATCAATTTAGAAGTAACTCCTAGTGGTATTGCAAAAGTTGATTTTGCGACAGCTCTTAATCAAATTTTGATCCATACTCTTACTTCCTCACGGGAACGACCAAAATAATTCCTCGCCATCATCGTGGAGAAGTTCAGACATGGGTCGAAAATGACTTTAAAGATTTTTTAAAAAGTATTGATGAAAATATTAATACTGCACTTATACGTATCTTAAATATGAAAACTTGTAGAAATTTCTCTCACATGCAGAGTCATGATACTTAAAGGGTTAACTGAAGGCCGATCTGTACGTGCAAGTGATAACATTTTTTGACATACCACTTCTTGAATTTATTCTTGTCAAAAATAGTGCAGTCTGTATGATTTTTAGTCCCACATAACGTATATTTTTATGATAGACTTGCAACAACAATCATGACTTCAAACGAAAAATATAAAAGAAAAATACATGTTCATCTGTTCATCGAATTAAAATAGTTTAAACATTTTAAAAATCAGTTGATGGATAAATTCAATACAAGTTAGTGTGCATGTATAAGTTACAAATTAGCTTATAAAAAAGTTCATTTGGATAATTATATAGTCGAACAAGCATTTGCTTCTTCGAATTGCTATTATTATTGTCAGAGAGAGCTATTGGTCGGAATGTTAAAATAATATATTCATCAAGCTCTTGTCAATGGCGCTGCAAGCGACCTTGTCTCTAAAACAGTTACAATCAGATTCAATGTTGCTGCAAGTATAATTCTTCAGCATCGTCGTAATCCGTCTCTCCATGTTGGTGATGATCGTTCTTTGTATTTGACATCAGACCAAGAAAGATACTTTGTCTCTCGACTAAAATGCACTTTGGACTATGGTTTCGACCTGACAAAAAACCTTCCTCTTCAACTGGCTATCGATTATTTTCACTATCTTTATTTTGACTATGTAACTTGATTCAAATTGGTTCAGTTCCGTCATCAATCGAATCGCTGAAGATATTATTTTGGAAAAAAAAAAAAAAATTGAAAAAGCGCATGCCGAAGCATTTATTCAGTGACATCGATCAGAATGATTCATAATATCTAAAGATGTCTTGATTAGACACTATCTTCTTGATAAACGGACCAAAATCTATAATGTGAATGAATTTTCGCTGTTGAACAAAACAAGAGGTAAGTAGATCTGAATCTGCTGACTTAACAAATTTAGTATTCATATTATTAGGTCAATGGTCAATAGTTAATTGAAGTTGTCAGCATGTCATCGAAGCGAATAGTGGAGTCAGTAAAGCATTTTGCACGACTCTCACCTGTATCAATGGTGATAGTTAAATACTACCGCCATTTCTTCTCTACACAGGCAAAAATCTAAGGAGTGCTTGGTGCAATGGACTACTAGTGGAATCGCACTGTTACTTTAGAAAGAAAGTAGGTCGTATAGAAAAAAACCGTTTGTTCGAATGTTTTAGTTCTCGCTATTCAGTAATTATATTTGTGACTGACAATCATCTTATCTGTTTCAGGGCTAGATTGATACGTCTTTGCATGAATATTGGCTCAAGAATTTATTCACTCCTTCAAGAACTCAGCTGAATCATCTACTTTCGTTGGTCATTGATGTTCCCGCTTCAGATATTAATTTAAAAACGATTAGCCTTGCGAAAATCAATTGAATCATGCGTTTAATATTACCTGGTCATTCAATACGCGCCCTTCCACTGTTAGACATTGTCGTCTTTAATTCTGTGAAACAAGATGGGTTGAAAATAGTCAAAAATCATCTGAGAGGTGAGAATCAATTGATAGAGAATAGTGATTTCTCTTGATGAAGTAAAAAACTATAGATTGATAAAGCAGTTTTTTCACCTGCATGAATTTTGTCTTCTTTTGCACGTACCGCTAAGTAAATTATACTACATTCCACACATATGTTTTTATTTGAGTGTAGCCTGTAAAAAAGGCTATTGTGTTGTGAAGCATGAATAAAGATAAAACACTTCATCTAGAAAGAAAGCAAACATTGTGCGATACTAAGCTTTGTTTTCTAACTAGGCTATCTCAAGCTCACACATCGAGCTGAGTTATGATCCATATTCAATCATTTACATATATTTGAGTTCATATGAGACCGATACCATCAACACTTTCAACTATTGATCAATTGTTTGTCGATTATATTATCTAATGATTTTCTGCATTCCTCTACAAATTTCAATTAACATTATTGAAGCTGATTAGAAATCACGTGATGACTTTTTTTGGTCATCTTGAATCCTCCTCTATGATCATTCACGCTTGCTTCGAGGCTCCGCCCGCCTCCTAGTCACATGATCTTGAACGGACTGTTGTTACGTGCAAGATAGCAACGTGATAGCATGACAACAGAACAGAGAAAAAGACAATCCCCTTTCGCATGGAATCGCACCATGCATCTCCTGCCTACCAGGCAGTCGTATTAACTACTGTACTAGAAAGGGTATCTTCTCTTTGTCTTACGATCGGATGGGAACAATCCAATTGTAGCAACTGTCCACCTCCAAAAATGCTAATTTTTGTCGGAAAATCCGGAAAATCTGATAATGCGATCAACCGATTTGACTTCGCTCCCCAGATGATCAAAATTGATGTTTCTAGGGGAAAAAATACTTTTAATCACCAAATTTTTAGTGTTATAATTTTATGGGACTGACATATATTTCCGAAGAAAACAGTGGGTGTAAGTTTTAAGGTCAAGTTTTCGAGACACCCCCTCCCCCTCCCGATTACAGATCTCAGCAAAGTGTTTCACACTTGATTGACAGAGATGTCCCGAGCAGAGGCAAGCGAATCTTTCCCCTCCAGCTCCGTAGTCGAAAATTCCAGTTTTTCGCTAGAAAATTTTAAAAATCTTTTCATCAACGTTTTAAATTTTACGAAAAACTTTTTTAAATTTTGGAAAGTTGTTGCAAAATCGTCGGTCCACATCTAACTTTTACCATTTCGGAAGATGCCTGGTGATTAGGTATCATAGCTTTTGGAAAATATGTGAGTTCCACATTTCAGCCCCATGGAGTTGTGCTAACAAAATTTTCCTTATGAGTAGCATTCCGAAGGTATGTATTTTCCTTAGCTTTGTTCTTCACAATAAAGATTTGTATTGTTAGTGCTATTCTGAAGATAAATATTTTCATTATCTTTCTTTTTCAAAATAAATCATTTCTTTGTTTGTGGTGTTTCAAAGTTAAATATTTACCTACTGTTTGTTTTCCAAAATAAAGATTTTCTTTATTATTGCTGTGCCAAAGATGAATATACACCTTATCTTTGTTTTTCGAAATAGCGCATTTCTTGATTTGCTTTTTTGCAAAGATAAATATTTTCTTTATCTTCATTTTTCAAAATAAACATTCTCCTTATTAGAGTTAGTCGGAAGATAAGTATTTCCCTCACCTCTGTTTTAGG
The DNA here is from genome assembly GCA_905329745.1 of Rotaria sp. Silwood2. Taxonomy (NCBI): domain Eukaryota; kingdom Metazoa; phylum Rotifera; class Eurotatoria; order Philodinida; family Philodinidae; genus Rotaria; species Rotaria sp. Silwood2. The sequence continues at coordinate 6,797 of CAJNSZ010003436.1, forward strand.
CAATGAAGATTGTCTCTGCTGATGCTTTGTCAGTCGATAACTATTTTCCTGATGTTTGTTTTTCAAAAATTAAGATTTTGATTATCCTAGTCTGAGTTCTGTTCATTCGTTGAGAAATCCTAAATCTTCAGGATCGTGTTAAATTTTTCTCAGGATCCTAGCTCAATCCCTAATCATTCCTGCTTCCAGGATTTCTCACGATTTCACAGGATCCTGTTTAGGATTTATTTAAGTTTCTGGCGAGATATTTTTGTAAATCATGAATGCAGGATTCTACCTAGGATTCAATCATGATTCTGTTTAGCACCCTTACAGGAAAAATAGAGAGAACTCTCCCAAGATTTTATCAAGTTTTAGACAAGATCTGATCTGCATGCTAGTAGAGGATCCAGTTAACCATTGTAACTGAAACTGACGAAAATCTCAACAAGAAACCGACAGGAGGGTGTATCAGTGGCTATGACTATTAGTTAACCCTTTCGGAACCATGGCTCAGCAAATGGATGAAATTTCTTTATGACTTCATATTTAAGATACTTATTATGCACTATTGATATTTCCATCGAAACTATATCGAAATCTTGAAAAACAATTTCATTCATATATAAGGCTTTTAGCATATTCTTTAAAATGATGTACTATGGTGGTCTTTCACAGACTCATTAGTTTTACTGCCTGGTTAACCTTACTAATGTTATGATTTTTACATGGATGTATGTACCGAAGTGTCTTCTATGTCATAGCGACAACTGCACTTTGATATCATTTTGCGTTCGCAAGTTATTAAAAAATCAAGAAGCTTGATAAAACCGTACTTCATAAAGTACGGTGGGCCTGAAAGGGTTCACATAAGATGAACTTTCATTCGCACTCACAGCCACATATTGTTTCCTAAATGATTCTAATTTCAAAAACAATGATAATCTGTTCAGGATCTTGAAGTTCCGTGGCTACACGCTTTCTTCAGGATTTAGTGGTCTCCTCAGGGAAAGAGAACGAACCCTTGAAAGATCCAGATTAGATTCGTTAAGGATCTGGAATCGAAGCACCAAACGTTTTTGTTAAAGTTGTATAATTTTAATCCCTATCAGGATTCGGAACTTGTTACAAGCAAATAAAACGATTCTACTAAAATCTTACAAAGCTTTTTCTAAGTAGAATTTTTCTAACTTATTTTTGATGTTCATGTGGCATTCGCTTAATGAAAGCTAGCTTTTTTTGCGTTTTTTTCTCAAAGAAATTTTTGAAAAATTATTAAAATAGAGTATTAATTTTAATTCGGTTAGTTCAATACTTTTTCATTGAATAACTGCTTTTAATCCGTGGTATATTTTCCGGTTAAAGCTGTTCTTTGTTTCATGTAGGCATGAGAAAAACTATAAATATATTTTTGAAACCAAATGGAAATTGATCGTAAATAGTGTGATTTTCTCTCAGTCGCAAAAATATTTGGCAGGATATCGTATTTCTACAATTTTGTTGAGATAATTTCTATTCGCATACAAGTGGAATAGAGTTTCAAAGTTAAGTCAGAATTTAAGATATTGAACGTTGAAGTTACATACAATAACAAGACACAATCCAGTTGGGCAAGCTGATCGGTATATATACTAAAGATCAAGAGATCGATACTCTGTGTGTTTATTTGTTTTCTGTTCTGCTCAGAAAATCCTGCAAGGATCCTGTCAAGAAATGGAATAACACTCTCAAGAAAAACTTGGACAGTCCTGCAAAGATCTTGTTAGGAAAGCTGATAACGTCCTTGAGGAAAAATAGATGCGGCAGTATATAGGCCGAAGTCCCTTTTTCGATTCGAAAACATTGAAATTCTGGCAAGATCTTGATTCAAAAACAATGGTAATCAGCTCAGAATCCTGATAGAATCTTGTTTCAAATCTTGGCAGTATCTTCGAATTTTGTGGCTACACAGTTCTTTCAGAATTTCGTCATTTTCTCAGGAAAAAAGAGAGGATCCTGGAAGAATCCAGATTGGATCCGTTAAGGATCTGACACAGAAACATCAAGGGTTTTTCCTAGGGTATCTATATTGTCATTTGAAAAAAGGTTAGAGGATTTACACCCTCTTGCTGACATTTTAGCTGATTATTATCACATGGTGGAAATGTTGATAAATAAACAAATCACATTTCAGCAGTTTTTTTGCACATACAAAGTTGTGTTTCAAAGCACTGGCCTCAAATAAGGAACACACGAATGATGAACATGTACTTATATTGCCACAAAGGAACAAGCAATTTGTAATTCGTTGATAAAGTTTGAAAGGTGTTCTATATATTTCTATTATTGTTGCTGCCATGAATAATAGCGGCGACAGAAATAGATCGAATTAATATGTTTTCGTTTCAATGTATCCAGGTAGGTGCACAATAGCTGAGAGTCTATCTCGTCATTAAATGATATTATATTTTAGCACTTATTCGAATCTCTTGGTAACATGCAGATAATGTTGTTTTTGTCATTGAAGTGTATTTTTCAATAGAGCTCTTTAGAAATGTTTTATACTTCATGAGTATGCCGCCTTTAGTGCTGAAAGTCTAATAAGCAGGGAAGGTGCCGAACTGATCCGAGCTGGTTTCTTCGATATTCTGTTCATATGTTGGGGTCGTTACTCTAAGAAAAATTCTGAGAGGATTTGGGTTGATATGGCTTACTTCGAAGGTTATGAGCATTTCACTGCTTTTTTCTTCCAGTACAAAGTGTATGCAGAAAAATTGAATAACGGAACTTCAATCTGAAATTTTTCCTATATTTACTCAGGTCATACCAAAAGTATTGGGCCTTGCATCTTAATTTCGTATAGACTGCTTGGAAAAAATTTCTTTTTTTACGAACAAATAGAGCGTCCTTTGCTCTATCTTTCTATTCTATTTGATCACTATTCAACTAATATCACAATAATAAAATTTCGATAAGATTTGTTTCTTTCGCTTGTGTCCTGGTACCATGAACATGAATGCTCGTAAGTACTTTTTGAATAACTTTTGATAGCAACAAGATAGACAACTGTTGTTTTCACCGTTGGAAAGAGGAGATGAAGACACATCGAACTGTATATTGCTGATTTTTCTAACACGATTGCTGAAGTTTTTTTATTCAATTTTCTAACCGTTGAAAAAATGTTTTTTTTTTATGAAAAAAAGAAAAAGCAAAAAAGTTGATAGAAAATCGTAGTTAAAATACGTATTATCTCTAAATAATTAAATTTAAACATCTGAGTCTTTCGCAGTTTGTAGATCTTCGATTAGCGGTTTGAATGTGAACCTGATTATTGAATATTCACTGTAAACAATTCACGGGATAGGTTTGTTCTTTAAAAAGGTCAACTGAAAACTTTACAAAAAACACGTTAGAAAAATCAGTAATATAGGGTTCGGGTGTCTTCATCTCCTCTTTCCAACGGTGAAAATCGCAGTTGTCTATCTTGTTACTATCAAACGTTATTCAAAAAACACCCACGAGCATTCATGTTCATGGTACCAGGACACATGCGAAAGAAACAAATCTTATCGAAATTTTATTATTATGATATTAGTTGAAAAGTGATCAAATAGCATAGAAAGATAGAACAAAAGACGCTCTATCCGTACATAAAAAAATAAATTTTTTCCAAGCAGTCTATATGAAATTAAGATGCGCGGCCCACTACTTTTGGTATGACCTAAGTAACTTATTCTTCAGATCTGAGGCTCAATGCTTATTTTTTGTTTCTAGTTTTACAGAATTATAACTCAATTATCTGTTTTAAAATAAAATCAGTTTCGGAACTTTTTGACCATCCTACGTAGTATAGCTTTACATCAGTATCTTCTTTTCTTATTCTATTGATACGTATCAATTATGTGAACATTTATTTTGAGTGCAACAGTCTCTTATTGTAATTATAGTTGATAATATTCAACAGAGATTACTACCCATATACTTCATTTAAAAATAAGATGCCTGCAATATACTGATAGTAACATTCAAATCGGAACCAATGTGAGAGACAGGATAATCCAGAGACGTGTTATATGCAACCCATCGTAAATATTTTGATAATTCTAATTTTCCATCATCTACTATTAATTTCAATAACAAATCATTTCTGAATGACTTTCCCATTTCGAAAATTCAATGAAAGACTTCTAGATAATCATTTACATTTAATTGATTTTGATTTTGAAAATGTCATCTAATACAATCTATTCTATTGCTTTCTTTTTATTCGTTTTGCTATTTAATCAAAAACAGAAGATAAAGAATGGAACTTCTCTTTCAATTGGTCGCAATTTCACAATGTGCATTATCATCTTTATACTTTGTTCTATTAAGTTTTTTCGAGTTGTTTGTTGATAGAATAAATGTATATCAAGAACAAAAGAAAAT
>CAJNSZ010003437.1:0-11179 GCA_905329745.1 Rotaria sp. Silwood2
TGACAAAGTTTCCGTTGCTAATTAGTAAGTAAAGCGTTATGATGTTAATTTCATTTGTAACGCAAGAAGTGATCGATAACCTAAACTTCAACAGATTTCCTAGTTGTTAGGGTTGCTTCAGTTGTTGGATTAGCCTGAATCCAAAGACTTCGTTGAGTTCTGTGAGCTTCGTGAATTGAGAACTCACGGAATTCGGACACTACGCAATACAAAACTTAAAAAAGCATATTTTGTATCTTAAGAACGTTTATCCGATTCTGATTAGAGACTTTCATTGAGAGTATCAAGGCGTGGCTTGACTAGATTCGAGTGCAGGTCCTAAAAAGCAAGACTTTATTCAGAACGAAGCCTCGAAAGGTGTGTTGATACGACTTCACAGAAGCGATTAACTTCTTTTATGAAAAAGAAAGTCAAGTCTTACTCTCATTTTACTCTCGAAAGTAGCGGTCTGCATCGGTTCGGAACTAAATTTTCGAAATCGATCAAAGAAGGATGCGTTGTTTCATCATTTTTAATGCTAGTGCATTACTCAAACATGCATCTTGAAGAAAAATATTATCTTTTTAAGCTCATGTATTTAGAAGCTTACTACACTTCTTCGTGTCAAAATTTTGTCTATTAACAAAGACCTGTTCCAAAATTAGAACCGGTCGGAACTGAAAAATTTGGAATCGTTCCTTTTAATAGAGAAAATGTCGACGTGAAGAACTATTGTGTTTCTAACTATATGACCTTAAAGGAAAACATTTCTCTTCAAGATGCATGTTTGAATAATGTATTAGCATTAAAAATGATTAAAAAACGCATTCTTCGTTGACCAATCCCAAAAATTTGGAATCGATACAGACCCCTACTCCAAATCCAGACGCAGTTGTCTCATATGTGAGAGTGTTCATGCTGATAAGGTGCAATATTAGTTATCTTGAGAAAAAGAGAAAGAGATTTTGCAAAAAAACTCTCTTATATAACTATATATTGTAATGTCTAAGTGCATCATGTTGTAAACGATATGTATAAAAAACCAAGTTTTATTGAGGTTTCTGTATTGTATACAATTACAAACTTTAGATCTCCAAGTACAAAAGTGATATAGATATCATCGTATTCGATTTCATCCAATTGAGAATTGATCATCATGTCCATTACACGATCAAGTCTCATTATGAAAGTATACAACGAGATCTCCTCTTTGACGTTCATTTTCAACGATTATGCGGTGGACTGCATATCATTCGATATGTACTTTTATTGACTTCATTATGAAACATGAGTTGCTTGGCCACAAGTGTTGTATTTCAACTAAAATATTCATCGTTTGTCTCTGTTCTTTAGTTTCAAAAACGTACGAAAATGAAAGCGAATCTCATATGACCTGAATCTGTCTATATGCACATGTTTGTGACAGGCTTATAAAATGATTAACTCTTTAATCTTCTATATGCTAGGAAAATAACAGTTGCAGTCCATATTTTAAATATATCATCATAATCAAAATATAGTTTGTTTAAAGTGATCACATATTCTGAAAGCGCTTGCAGTTTGCTATCATCACATATATTGGTGTTTTAGTTTGCACTTATTCACTATCAAAATAAATCGATTGAAGTCAAGACACCTTCATAACTAGATTCCCACGGACTTCTTCTCATCGTTACCAAAATTAGTTTTTTTTTAAACTTTTCATCATTCTACAAGTATTCCTTTTTTACAACTTTATTATATATTTCGATAGAGTTTGAAATTGTCCATCATCGTGTTTCGTAATTAATTGCCTTAAACTTATTTGTTGTAGAAACAAATTTAACATTTTTATTGATTAACAGGATGATAGAAAACTTCAAGTTCTATCAGAATATCAAAAACATTTTTTTAAAGTAATTCTAGAGCCTTAAAAAATTTAGAAAACTAATTTTCATGACAACGACTAAAGCAAGCCCGGTAGAATCTAGTGGTGAAAGATACTCTGATTTCACTCTATTTATTTTGATAGTGAACAAGTAACGCTCGTCTGTGTGACTCGCTTGACCCTCAACTGTGTATTCGACCCTTTCCATTTTTTTGTTCTGATTTACAGTCTTCAACACAGCTAGTATCCAATGCTCCAAAAGGGTGGGTAGGTGTGTATACGCTGATATTAACGTCCATCTCGTTGTGCATAATTGTAGGCGGGTCCGGATGAATATGTTTGTCACAAATACATATAATCAAATTGACACTCTCACATTGACACTCAACAAAAATCTAAGGAACCACACTATGGCGGCGATATCCATATGTACACAAAAATGGAGCTTATATTCAGCTTTCTGAGAGGTAATGAAGCAAAGCTCATTCGCGACACTTTTGTGAAAACGCGCCATACTCCTTAAAATTTCTACTAAAAGTCCGTTCGCTTGCTGATACATCTGCCGAGCATATTGTTCAGTAGAGCGCTCACTAGCAAAATACGGGTTTACTTGAACTTCTAGCTTACAATTAATCATATTAGGTCTGGTCTAATATCGGACTGTCATATTTGAAAGACGCTCTTACTCATATCAGCCATCAGACTAGATAAGTAATTTGAATATATCAATATACATTTTGACATTTGAATGAGTATCGACAAGAAAGCATCCCAGCAAGGAAACCCCCGTTTATTTCATTCAAATAGCATTTTGATGGAACGAATATAAATTCTATAAATGATGTTTTCCCTCAAATGTACTATTCAAATATCGCGCACGTGCAGAAAAGGCGTTCTTGTACTTTATTTCAAAATATTTCTCAGTTCTTAGCAACTTCTACTCCTTATTCAAACCCGTTAGATCTAGACTCTTGATGTTTATTTGATGAATTCCAACAGCCTGAGGCGTTCCTTTAAGGGACTTTCTAGTGCAGCGGCTAGTCGTTCGTCGGCGCCCCGGAAGGGCGCCACTCACGACTAGCCGCTGCTATGTTTCGTTCTATTTCTCCACAGCACCATCCTTTTTTATTTACGCTTCATCTAATCACAACCTCAGCGTACTTCGAAAACCATTAGATCTGTAGCACGACAATTCTCGACGGGGATTTCTAAACCAGAGCTTCGTTGTGAACTATTTCTGATTTCTTCAATTTCAGTCTGCAGTTGAAAAATAAGAGTTTTATTGAAATCCCTCATTAAGAAAATATTAGCGCAGTATTCTCAAAAAAACTAGCTTTTATGCATATCTTTGGTGAACGAAATCTATCGATCGCTTGCAATATAAGCAACAAGTCGCTCATTTTACGTCAGTACACTCATGCAACAGTTTGTTAATTATCTATTTAACATAAAAGATATGGCATTGTTTTTATACATCTCTTTTTTTAACTTCAAGTTATCGCAACTAGAAATTCCACGAGTTAGAGATCCTCGAAACATATACAAGGTTAAAAAATCGAGTTCTTATAATAATAATAATAATAAATTACAGTTTATTGCCACATACCGGTTTAAGATCTTGCTCCATCTATGGATAGATTTCCGTAGGGTATACATTTAACCTTATGAAAGAAATGGGAGAAATCTNACAGTTAATTTCTCGATGAGATCAAGTAAGGCAAAGGAAATGTATATGTCAGTGGAAAGGGGAGACCTCAAGGATTCTCCAAATATAAAAATATTTTTAATTGGATGTACAATAGCTGGGAACCAAACGAAATAAGGTAAGATAAGATTTTTGCGTCGTTATTAGGGAAATTGACTGTACTACCTCTTCTTTCTTCTTGTTACATCTCTCTCTCTTCTGAGGCTGCTCAGTTGGAATGCTCTCGTTAAAGATGTTCTCGTTAGAATGCTCTCTGCTCTACTATGATTCTCGTCCTTATATATGTTCGCTATTTCTCTTTCGACCTAATTATCTGTTTCATGTTATCTCACGAGATTGAACCTCCCTCATGGTATATAGATTGATTTGCAGGACTCGAGTGCATTTCTGACTAATGAGTCTAGTATATATTTTGGCGATGCATGCATGGCACTGATCGAGAAATCCCTTCTTGCATAACCACGCTCTAACATGATACTAATCAAGTTGTCATATTACGTAATAATGCATGATTACCCTACACGGACTATATTTATTCATTTGTCTACCACAGAAACGAAGGAAAATCCAAAGACGAGGAAACGTAAATGTGTGAATAAGAAACGGTGTCTAGGTTCATATTAACAGAAAGGAAACGTGATTATATGAATACGAAATGCAGATTGTTGGCACAGTTACATCTAGAATACGACACATTTCATTTTACGTTAAGAATGTAATTTTTGTAAAATATATCATTGAATAAATCCGATTATTTTATTCGATTTTTTGTCAGAAATGGTAAATAAGATGTGTTCCTATGATAGACTTAATCACTCAATTAGATTTCTTCCTATAACTAATCATGTAATGTATGAAGATTACCAGAGATGCCTTTTTGTACAGGCGTGTCTGAGAGCTAACTAACTCCTGTCCCAAATTTCAAGTGAAATTTAAAATGATGGGAAAATCAATAAAACAACGAGTTCTAGTTTCAGCGGCACATGAGTACAGAAAACATTTTGATAATTTTCTCCATCAATCGTTGCTCCATAACGCTGAAACTTTCAGAATAAGTTAAGGTACCGAATATATAGCTATGATATGAGCATGAGATCAAACAGCAACAATCGGGAGCAGTGTTTCTAATGGCAAGTGTACCAAGCAGAAGTAAAATGTACAGAAGATCTGCTTGTGCCGAAATACACTTTGTAGAAGACATAAACACTTTGTTTCTAATATTTTAAGAGCTATTTTCATTTTCTAAAAACTATGTTCCAATGATGGCAGATCGCGACATCTTTTGATCTGTTCTATGCATCAGGTGAAAACTGTATATGCATTTATTCTTTATTTACTTATTTAGAGTCGATGTATTTTTTTACGAAAGAAAAATAAGTATGTAAAAATTTGGTAGAAAGAAAAAACATCGAAAGTAGAAAATATCGAAAGAAAAAATATCGAAAGTGCTATTAATGTAGCTTCAGCATAAGCCATTCATGTATAAGTGAAAGATATGAATGCTACTATAAATTATTCATGCAGTATTGGTGAAAGGATGAACTGAAGCTGCCTTAATAGCACTTTTGATATTCTATATTTTCGACGTTTTTTCTTTCTACCAAATTTATACCATTCGAAAAAGATATGCACATTTTTTTTCGCGTCTTTACAGTATGAAGCTTCGTTTTATACATTTTTATACATTTTGCTCCTATAAACTATGTGTAAAAAAGCGTTTTGTTTTAGATTTCCATTAGAAACACTGGTCGGGAGAAAGAGCTGAAAAGAAGTGTTTCCTTCAATTTAGACGGAAAGATATTTTAAGATTTCATTCATATTTATTCTTTATCTTTACAAGATAAATAAAAAGTAAAGATAAATAAAGACCTTTACCTTTAACTATTTCAATATGACAACAACAGAGTCGTCTCGACTTATCCTTGTTACTGGTGCTGCTGGTAGCATTGGTAGTTATTTTGCTAAAAATGCTAATAAACAAAAATATAAACTTCGATTAATGGTTTGTATACCATCTTTTGAAATTTATATATGATTTTGTTTTGTTGAGGTACGTCCTTCAAATCCACCAGAAGAAGTTGAACCATTAAAATCACATGGTGAAGTTATCGAAGGGGAATTGGGTCAAATAGAAACATTAATGAAAGCAAGTGAAGGTGTTGATACAGTTTTTCATCTAGCTGGACAACCAGATCCAAGTGCCAGATGGGATTCATTATTAAAAGATAATATAGAAGGGTATTAATTTGAATAATGTCTTATTTTTCTTAAAAAAATCTATTATAGGACATACAATATATTTTTAGCTGCAAAAAAATCAAATGTAAAAAGAGTGATTTATGCTAGTTCGATTCATGCTATATCAGGTTATCCTATAGGTACACAAGTTAAAACAACTGATCCAGTTAATCCAGGAGATCTTTATGGTATTAAATGTTTTAATAATTGAATTTTATGTTTTTTAATTTGTTGATTAGGTGTAACTAAATGTTTTGGTGAAGCACTTGGTTGTTATATGGGTGAACAAGAAGGACTTTCAACAATTGCAATACGTATAGGTGGATTCCACCCTTATTCAAGCGTAAAAGATGACTCAAAAACTGGTTTATTATTGGATGCTTGGTTATCACAGCCCGATGCTGTTCAATTATTTGAAAAATGTATTGATGCACCAGCTAATCTAAAATTTGCCATTGTACATGGTGTTTCGAATAATACATTCAATCGAATGGATATCAATTCAACACGTGCATTATTGGGTTATGATCCACAAGATAATTTTTATGAGGCACATGAGAATTATGAACCGTTAAATATAAGAAAAACATTACGTCTACGTAATATGCAGTAGGTATAATTTTGATTTTGATATCAATGTTGTTTTTGTTTTTATTATAGGGATCCAGTACAAAAATCTGGTCTACGAGATAAATCACCCGAATGAAAAAGTGGAGATCGAAAAGAAGATGATTAGACATTTTGATGTGTTTGGTTTTTGTTTTCATAAAAAATATAGTTAATCTAGTGTGTAGAAAAATGTTTCATACTCAATCGCAGAAACAACTATATGCATTATCAATTGAATTGATTTATCTTGATGTAATGTCTTTATGAAACTGTTCGTGTATCTCGATATTCTACGGATATTCATATATAAAACAATTAATCTAAATTTGTAGATTTAGTCATGGGTATTAAACAAGGGTTGGGGGGGAGCGAGATTCCAAGACTGTGTTCTCCACCCGTACTGCAATTTGTTTTTGAAGCAAGTCGATCGAGTCTCGCTTCCCCTCCCCCCCCCCTCCCCCCTTGTTGGAAAATCAATAAAAGAACAAGTTTTGTTTTTAGTGTCACATGAGCACAAAAGGCATTTTGATAATTTTCTCAATCAATCGTTACTCCATACGGAGAAAACTTTCAGAATAAGTTATGTTATAGAACATATAACTGTGATATGAATATTAGAGGAAACAGCAATGGTAGAGAGAAAGAACTGGGAAAAAAGCGTTTCGTTCAATTTAGACGAGAAGATATTTGAAGAATTTATTCATATCTATTATTTATCTTTAGAAGATAAATAAAAAGTAAAGATAAATAAAAATTTTTACCTTTAACTATTTAAACAAGTAACGCTCGTCTGTGTGACTCGCTTCACCCTCGACTGCATATTCGGCCCTTTCCATTTTTTCTTCCGATCTACAGTCTTCAACACAGCTAGTATCCGATGTTCCAAAAGGGTGGGTAGGTATGTGTACGCTGACATTGACGTCAATCCCATTGGGCATAATTGTATGCGGACCCGAATGATGATTTTTTTCACAAATGTATCCAATAAAATTGATACCCTCACATTGACACTCAACAATAAATCTAAGGAACCACACTATGATGACGATATCCATATGTACCCAAAAAAGGAGCTTATATCCAGCTTTCTGAGAGGTAATGAAGCAAAGCTCATTCGCGACACTTTCGTGAAAACGCGCCATATTCCTTAAAATTTCTACTAAAAGTCCGTTCGCTTACTGACACATCTGCCGACAATATTGTTTACTAGAGCGTTCGCTAGCAAAATAGAGCTTACTTGAACTTCTAGCTTACAATTAGTTCATATTAGGTCTGGTCTATAATCGGACTGCCACACTTGAAAGAAGCTCCTACTCATATTATCCATCAGACTAGATAGGTAATTTCAATATATCCATAAAGATTTCGATATTTGAATCAGTATCAACAAGAAAACTCCCACCAAGGAAACCCCCGTTTATTTCATTCAAATAGCATTCCGATAGAACGAATATAAATTCTATAAATAATGTTTTCCCTCAAATGTACTATTCAAATATCGCACACGTGCAGAAAAGGTATTCTCACACTTCATTTCAAAATATTTCTCAGTTCTTAGCAACTGCTACTTCTTATTAAAACCCGTATGACCTAGACTATTGATGTCTATTTGATGAATACCAGCAGCTTGAAGCATTGCTTTAAGGGACTTTCTAGTGCAGCGGCTAGTCGTTCGTCGACGCCTCTCGGGGGCGCCACTCACGACTAGCCGCTGCTATGTTTCATTCTATTTCTCTACAGCACCATCCGTTTTTATTTACACTTCATCTAATCACAAACTCGGCTTACTTCGAAAAACCATTAGATCTGTAGCACGACAATTCTCGACGGCGATTTCTAAACCAAAGCTTCGTTGTGAACTATTTCTGATTTCTTCAATTTCATCCTGCAGCTGAAAAACAGAGTTTTATTGAAATCCCTCATTAAGAAAATATTAATGCAGTATTCTCAAAAAAACTAGCTTTTATACATATCTTTGGTGAGCGAAATCTACGGAACGGTTGCAATATAAGCAACAAGTCGCTCAGTTTACGTCAGTGCACTTATGCAACAGTTTTTTATTGTCTATTTAACATAAAAGATATGGCATCGTTTTTATACATCTATTTTTTTATTACTTCAAGTTATCGCAACTAGAAATTCCACGAGTTAGAGATCGTCGAAAGATATACAAGGTTAAAAATTCGGGTTCTTATAATAATAATAATAATAAATTACAGTATATGGCCATATACCGGTTTAAGATCCTGTCCCATCTATGGATAGATTTCCGTAGGGTATAGATTTAACCTTATGAAAGAAATGGGAGAAATTTGCTCACAAAATTAGTTCTATTGAAAGATTGTAAGCAAATCTAGCAAATTTTACCACACTCCTCTGTCGTTGCAACAGGCACCGTCGCCATTCTTTGAACATAGATGGCTTCTGTTATACCTTTAAAAGCTGCTGAGATACGGAGATTTGACATGGGCAGCATCTCTTCCTGAAATCATATTAGTGTTTTCGTACCAAATATATGGGACTTCAAGGTGCGAATAACTTCCGTTGTTTGAACATTTGAAGAGTATTTTCGAGGCGTTCCTAATCTGCTTGCCTTCCCAATCGTTCAAGGCGTGCTAAGAGCTACCCATGTCCAAAAAATACCTCCGGTGTCTGTCCCAATAATAGAGAGAACGGATACAAACAAGAACTTGAAATTTCAGGAAACAGATTGCAGATTCCAATAACCCGACCCCTGCTTACTTTCGTCAACCTTTATAAAACATCGTTATTTTCTCAAAAAACCCTTCCCTTGACCCAAAAAACTCAATTCAAAATTTTGAGAAACTGACTTCAGATTCGGATTCTTCGATCTCGATTTAGTTTTGTGAAAATCTATGAGAATTGAGCGTGGATGGTTTTTTGACCCTAGTGTTTTTTTTTGACCTTGCGACAAGCAAGTAAGCAAACAAACAAACTATTTTTTTTCATATGACCCTCCCTTCAGTCGAGGGAATAATTGATATACCATTCGAAAGAGGAGAAAAAGTGCTATCTTTTGATAAGAAAAGATTTCTTCAGCGCCTTTCTATCGAAGTGAAATACTGATCAACGTTTTGTACCATTTCTTTCGCATCGTACGTTATTTATATGATGTACATATGGACTAATTAGTCCGTTAACTTTTCAGTACGATACGGATCTGACTTTCTAACCAGATACTAAATTTATAGACGGATTATTNTAAACAATATTGTCAACAAGTAACGCTCATCCGTGTGACTCGCTTGTCCCTCGACTGTATATTCGGCTCTTTCCATTTTTTCTTGCAATTTACAATCTTCAACACAGCTAGTATCCAATGTTCCAAAAGGGTGGGTAGGTGTGTTTACGCTAATGTTAACGTCAATCTCTTTGTGCATAATTGTATGCGGATCTGGTTGAACATTTTTGTCACAAATGCATCCAATCAAATTGACACCCTCACATTGACACTCAACAAAAATCTAAGGAACCAAGCGATCGCGACGATATCCATATGTACCCAAAAAAGGAGTTATACTACAGCTTTCTGAGAGATAATGAAGCAAAAATCATTCGCGACACTTTCATGAAAACGCACCTTACTCCTTAAAATTTCTACTACAAATCCGTTCGCTGCTGACACGTCTGTTGACAATATTGTTTACTTGAGCGTCCGCTAGGAAAATACGGGTTTACTTGAACTTCTACCTTAAAATTAATCATATAAGGTCTGGTGTATAATCGGACTGCCATACTTGAAAGAAGCTCCTACTCATATTAGCCATTAGACTAGATAGGTAATTTGAATATATCCATATACATTTTGACATTTGAATAAGTATCGACAAGAAAGCATCCCAGCAAGGAAACCCCCGTTTATTTCCTTCAAATAGCATTCCGATAGAACGAATATAAATTCTATAAATAATGTTTTCCCTGAAATGTACTATTCAAATGTCGCACACATGCAGAAAAGGCGTTCTCACACTTTAGTTCAAAATATTTCTCAGTTCTTAACAACTGCTACTCCTTATTCAAACCCTTTGGATCTAGACTCTTTATGCTTATTTGACGAATTCCGACAGCCTGAAGCGTTCCTTCAAGGAACTTTCTAATGCAGCGGCTATGTTTCGTTCTATTTCTCCACAGCACCATCCTTTTTTATTTACACTTCATCTAATCATAAACTTGGCTTACTTCGAAAAATCATTAGATCTGTAGCACGACAACTCTCGACAGGATTTCTATACCAAAGCTTCGTTGTGAACTATTTCTGATTTCTTCAATTTCATTCTACAGCTGAAAAAACAGAGTTTTATTGAAATCTCTCATTAAGAAAATATTAGTGCAGTATTCTCAAAAAAACTAGCTTTATACATATATTTGGTGAGCGAAATCTACCGAACGGTTGCAATAAAAGCAACGCACCGCTCATTTTACGTCACTGTACTCATGCAACAGTTTGTCTATTGTCTATTTAACATAAAAGATATGGCATCGTTTTTATACATCTATTTTTTTGTTACTTCAAGTTATCGAAACTATAAATTCCACGAGTTACAGATACTCGAAACATATACAAGGTTACAAATTCGGGTTTTTATAATAATAATAAATTACAGTTTATTGCCACATACCAGTTTAAGATCCTGCCCCATCTATAGATAGATTTCTGCAGGATATACATTTAACCTTATGAAAGAAATGGGAGAAATTTGCTCACAAAATCAGTTCTATTGAAAGATTGTAAGAAAATCTGGCTAATCTTACAACACTCC
>CAJNSZ010003438.1:0-11176 GCA_905329745.1 Rotaria sp. Silwood2
TTTTCGACATTTTTCCTTTCGACATTTTTACTTTTCGACATTTTTACTTTCGACATTTTGCTTTCGACATTTTTCCTTTCGACATTTTTCTTTTCGACATTTCTCAGTACATTCAAAAAAAGAGGATCATAACCAATAATTGGTTTTATCATCGATCGTTTACGGGTAGATACGTTCGTAATGATAAACTAAAGTGTATTAAGTCACCGTAGGATTGAGAGGATTTGAACTTTTTATTTATTTAACAGATTTTTCTCGTTAATGGAAAATCAAATTTATTAGACCAAAGAAAATGTTGTTGCTGAGTCTTACAATTCTATTCTGATCATAAAACTATCGTACAAGTCTACATTTTATTATTTCGACAATAAAAATAAACTTTGTCGAATTCCCATGTGATTAATACATATCGCTTGATTTACATTTTGCTTTTCTTTGCTACCTAGATCTGTTTCGGGTTTTAAAAATTCTTTTTGTATGCTTTCAAAAATATTAAAAGATGTTCATTGATATTTTTACCTCGTAATTTAATAAAATCATCTATGAAAATATACTTAAAATCTACAAACAGAAACCTTTTTAGACATTTCCGATTGTTATACAAACCTTGATAATGCACCATTATGTATTTACCCTTTGACAGGGTGGTGGAACAAATATGTCCCACTTTTTTCTTTTCGATCGCAGAACTATAATTACATAGGATAAATGACTCTTGTAGAAGGCAGAATGGTACTGCCTAGACGGAATTAATTTCTGGATAATCAAGGTCAAGTAAGTGTTTATCTTTTTTTCAATAGAAAGCCTTGAAGAAGACCATCACTAATGCTTACTTCGAAAAGAGACTCATTAAAGCATGTAGCTAACTGAGAGGTTGGGCATGTGCTTCGCTATAAATGCCAGTTATACTTGCGCTGTCCTTTCTCTAACAGTGGTCTTGTTGCTTATTTTGTATAGCATATGATTGTTGCGTCATCCGTTCGAAACAAAACAAGTGCATAATATTGACGTGG
This sequence comes from Rotaria sp. Silwood2, assembly GCA_905329745.1. Taxonomy (NCBI): domain Eukaryota; kingdom Metazoa; phylum Rotifera; class Eurotatoria; order Philodinida; family Philodinidae; genus Rotaria; species Rotaria sp. Silwood2. The sequence continues at coordinate 1,014 of CAJNSZ010003438.1, forward strand.
TCCTCATCCATGATAATCTACATTACGGTCTGTCTCACTGCATCATCAGCATCGATAAAACTTAGCCATTCGAAATTCACTTGTTGAAAGATTAAAGATGATGATTTCATTAAAATTTTTCTATAAGAAAATTCAGTATTTTATAGGATTCGATGTAGTTGAAATAGTTGATTTTAAATTTCACTTTGATTTTATGCTTGAATATCATCTCAGTCAACAAATCAAATGTGACGCATCCAATTGTCAAAGATAAATTACATATCGAGCAATGTCTTCCACAATTTTCAACTCAATAGCACGGAAATTCTTTGCAGAGTTTATACAGACAATATGATTAATGTTCGAACATCGTTGTTTACTAGTTTGTTTCTCTTTCGATTTCTATGGTCTTTGCCATCGATTTTGTTATTATTTTATTTTTTTTTCTATGCATATATTCGTAATCAAAATATAAGTTGATCATATAGGCGTTCTTTTAAACATTTATTAAGAATACAAGTTGTTGTTTCATTTTTGAAAATCGCTGAAAATGACTAACTATATACTTCTATGAAGTTAACATCTTTAATTATGAAAAAAATAAACCTGACTAAAAAGAGTAGATTGAGGAACATTCTATGGAATTTTTATAATTCTGCTAGAACATGAGATGATCTTCTCTATCTATTCGAAGTGATACTTTTCGTAATGTTGTCATAAATTTGTTAAAATTAGAAAATAAACCTATACATTGATTAAAATAAAAACAAAAATGATTTGATTATTATTTTCTCTCTATTGTATTATTAATTTAATAAATAGTTTCATATGAGATCTAACTGGCTTCTGGGACAATGCATATATGTGAATTTCTATTTTTAGCACTTGAACATTGCTATTCTAAAACATGTCGTCAAAACAAACATAGCTTGAGGTGAACATTGATCCCTTTCAGACTAGAATACTTTTTCTAATGAAATATTTATTTGTAAAAAAAAGGTATCTTTCTTTGTTTTACCGGGAAAGATATTCAACAGTCGCACATTGTTCGACTTCCTATTTTGACTACGATTAGGTCTCGATGAAACTAAGAAAAACTGAAAAAGACTCAGACTCAACGTAGTGATGAGGAGTTATAGTTGATTTAATGAATTTTTTTTTGCTGAGAACAAAGCATTTCTGAAAATCTAAAACAAAGAACTATCATTTGAGATTCCGTCTATAAGAATATCTTATGGTTATTAGATAGTGCTGACAGTTTCAACAAAAACAAACATCTCTTTCTTGTATTATGTGAATTTCAAGTAGACTTGCGATGACTGTGTGCTCCTAAGGTAAACTGCTGTTTGTTTTTTCAAAATTAAATATCTCAAGAAAGACAAATCCATTTTCGTTGAAAATTTCAGTTCTATCTAATGACTATTTAATTTGTTCTATAGACAAAATTTCAAGTCAAAGTTCATTGTTTTAGACTTTTTAAAAATGGCTTGTTCTCAGTAAAAGCTTCATTAGATTGGCTATAACTATTCATCAGTTGATCACGAGTTTGAATCCTTTAAAGATTTTCTTAGTCTTACCAAGGCTTAATTATGAATATAATATGAAGTCGAACGGTATTAGACATGATTAATCCTTGATACTTGATTGGTATAATCTGATTTATGATCGTTTCATCACACATAATAGAATTGATGAAGAAAACGTCTTAGTAAGGAAGAAATGTTCCATTTATCAATGAGATTTTCATCTTCAAAGTAATGAAGATGCTAAATTAAATAACCAAACTTCATGATCAACGAGTTATGAGATATGAAAATAGTAAATAACATTTAATAACATGCTGTTTCTTCCTCTATGAGAAAATACAAATGGTGTAAACTAGTAATTCAATCATATAACAATGAATTTTTATGATTTTTTTCAAAATTAGGTTACTCTAATAAGTATCTATACTACCAGTCACAAAAAAGTCACGATTTATCTTAGATAAATTTCAAAATGCTAAGCACTTAAGGTGTGAAAGATTGTTTTTTTTTGTTGCCATCTACTATGAAAGTATCTTGTATAACAGTTTTGTTCTCTTCTCGTTTAAATTTTGAAAGTTGGCAAAATTTGAGAAAACACTCTGTACTTTTTTAATATAAGACTGATTCATGATTCTTTTTTTTTTTGTAATCCTTGCTGAATTTCAGTTATAAGTCGCCGTTTGATTTTCCCTCACGCAAGATTAAAAATAAACCTAAGATTAAATAATCCATCTAAAAAAAGACCAATATACTGTTGAATGAAAGCCAGAGGATGGAGGAATAAATCCCTAATAAAGGAATTGAAAATTGTAGTGTCTCTTGCTCATCAAAGCTATGAAATAAAACTTAAAAATTTGATTGACAAGCTAAATATCACATGAGATTTTTCGTTTTGATTGATCTATAACTCTCTTCTAGTGCTGCAATTTGAGATAATACTTGGATTATTTTATCAATTCACTGTGATCAACCACCATTAAAAATATTAGCATCAGAAAACTTCTAGTTCATATAAGAAAAAGACATAAAAAATGTCAATGTGTCACGCGAGATTATAACGTGCATAATACTATACAATTAAGGTCAAAGATAATATATTATATATAAGTTCTATTCTTAGCTTAGATGCTATCAAAATTACTATCAACTGATTCTAAATTGTATCTTACTGGAGTCATTTTGTGTAGGTAAAGTGACATAATCAATATATAACATAATTCTCACCATTAGTTTTATGTTGTAGAGATTTATAGAACTTTGAGTCTCAATCGTATATCATTGCATGTAAACAATTTTTTTTCAACGATAATTTTAAATATTTTTAACAAATTTTGCAAACTTCTCACATTTTTGATACTATTCTATATGTATGCGAAAAAGCTGTATTGAGGCATTTTCATTGGTTTTGAACGATTCTCATATATCTCGACTATATTTATAGTTGTAGCCGGGAAAATTATTTATTTATTTTTACATCATATAGTACAATAAAATGCACTTCTTAGCATATTTTGAATCGTAAAATGTTTTCTTCGGTCGTTTTTTCTCAAAATAGTACAATAATTTTGCGATTCACTCATATAGACCTCAAAAATGTCTATGAGTATATGAATATCTATTCTCTCTTTGTTATTAGCTTTAATCATCAAAATAAAATAAAGCTTCAGGTGGTTTTAGTTTTATCAAAACATATTGAGCATACCTTCTGATTCTGATTACATCTGAATATTGATATGATAGTGGATAATTATAAATGGTGGATGTTATTTTGATAATATGCCAGTACTTGCCCCAAGTTACTTTTAGCTTCATATAATTCGACTTTGATCTTATTGTTATTGACAATAAGTGAATGTTAACAAGACCATAATTTGAGGTGAATCTTAAGCACTTGATTTCAATACTTCATGGACAGTTTATTCCGCTGGAAACTCTCATGAATACCTGCAGTATTCTCATGACATGCATTCAGATCACAATGATAAGATAGTATATAGCTTTCCTGAATATCCAATAATTCTTTTTTCTTTAAATAGAAAGTCAATGCTTCCGAGCATTCATATTGATTAAAATAGATAACAGTACTATTGTCATAGCAATATGCCATAGATTAATGTTTTTTATTTCAAAGCTGGGCAAGTTAGAGGCTTCTCAAGTCACAAGTCAAGCCATTTCTCGAAATTTTTTTCCTACAAGTTAAACCAAGTCCAATTAAAAATAGACAAAATATAACATTTGCTAGCATTTATTGGGTGAAGGTCAGTTTTCACAGTCTTCGAATTCTATTTCATGATAAAAAACAATGCTTATAAGAAACAGAGCCGGACAAGTCAAACTTGATGGACTTGACTTGCCCAACTCTGTCTCATTTGATGTTTGTTTGAAGAGTTTCATTGCTACGTTGTACTATTTCAGTGCTTCACTACTATTACTTTGAGTTGCATGGACAGACAATAATCCCTTCGATTATATATGCGCCCAGCAATAGTGATAGAATCTGATCGAATTTGGCAAAACTTTTCTGACTCAAGTTATTATCACTTTTGTCTTGAGTCACTAAATTAAGAGACAAATAAAAATTGAAAAGTGAAGATTTATTTGATGAAAGTTCTTCCGGAATGTGACGATACATCGATGAAGCAAGATTTAAATTAACCCATTTTGTCGCAATACTTCTCCAAAGGATCAGAGATTAACTTCTTTATTATCACTTCGATAGTGTTTCTTCATGCAGTAGAATAGTTTTTCTAAGTGCATTCTTCATCAGCATTTGATCATTATTGTTATCTAGACGACTGTTATTCAACGAAAGAACACAACTAATCATAAAATAACTAATCAAACTATCATTGATAATGATTCAAAATTACGGAACTTTTCAGAAATTCATATAATTTATTACGGTTGATATTATAGTTCGATCAATTAAAAGTCCCAGTTAAAATGTGATTTCTTTTATTTATTTTTATTTCATGATGATGTGTTCTCTTGCTTTTTATATACTATAAACTGATATGTATTGGTCATATATCTACCATTATAATCTTCTATCTATACTCTATATCGTACATTTGTATCTCTTTATATGTGTGCAAATTCGCAGTATAATTTCAAGTGTAGTGATTTTCACACACTATTGCAAACTTGATTTTCATTTGTTTATTAAACCTTGCTTAACAGATTTCTTAAAGTGTACGTATACATGACATTATGTACTAACTTATTTCGGGATAACTTTTTGTATGATGCTTTCTTCTTTTATGACATACAGAGCTCATCGGTTCATAGGTCCACGGAAAAACAAATTTATCCGTTTTACTTTTATGCTATGGAAACTGTTAATACATCTCTATTTGTTACACTTCGGTCCTTTTAGGATGTAGGTGAGGGTGTCAAAGGGTGCTATAGGGACTAAAAGGACTAAAGGGTACTAAAGAAACTGAAAAGACTCAAGCGACCTAAATGGATAATTTAGAGGATCTAAAAGTAAAACTGGATAAAATTTATTTCTTGTAGACTCCTCATTAAACAAGGTTTAATAAAAAAATGAAAATCAAGTTTGTAATAGTATGTGAAAATCACTACACTTGAAATTATACTGCGAATTTGCACACATATAAAGAGATAATGTAAGATATACAGGATAGATAGAGGATTATGATGGTAGATATAGGATCAATTCATATGAGTATATACTATATGAAAAGTAAGAGAACACATCATCATGAAATAAAAATGAATAAAAAAACTCACATTTTAGCTCGGACTTTTAATTGAGCAGAATATAGTTACAATACAGACTTAAAACATAAAAATAATTATAGAGGATGATGTTAGTTACTTTAGGTGCAGGGTATTAAAAGTTTTAAGAAATTTTTACATTTTTGCACTTATTTCGATGGAAGGTATGGCACTAATTATAAATAGTAGTTTTAAAGTTGTCAAAACATGCTTTTCAAAAAAAAACTCAGAATTGACGAGTATCCAATTTTTGAGAGAAAATCGGTAAATTTCGAAAATGGTGTCATATCTTGATTTCTTTATTATCTTTACCTCTTCAAACTAATTTTTTCGTATTTCTCGTGTAAAATTCTCTATAAAAAATTGTATTTGGCATTGTTCAAAGATGGCATGGTTAAAAATAAAATCGTCAGTCCCAAGAGTCATTGAAGAATGGCTACCTGTTATCTCGTAAACCAATCTAGCTTTCATTCGGTTCTTCACACTATGAGACACAAAAATATGAAGAGACTTTTTAAAAGTGTTGCACCATTTTCTTCAAACTGTGCGATAATCAGGCTAGTCTTTTTTGATAAAACTTCGAAGTTTCATACAATTTCTGTTTTGCAATAGTGAAACAGGTAAATAAAGCGTAGATTTCAATGGATATGCTAACGTAATATGCAAGGAGTTCTTGGAGGGTTTTTAGAGGGTATCTGGCGCATTTTTCATGGAAATTCTAGATTTTGAATGTCTTGTGTCATTTTCTTTAACAGCCGTTGTTTTTAGATAAACACTCTATGCACTGTTGTGATCATATTTTTCAATAATGCCGAAGATTCGATGACAGTTATCTCATTTAACCAAGCTGTTGAGTTCACGAAACTTAACAGAAATCTTCAAAAGCGAAGAATCATCAGCTGATGATGATATTAATTGCACCGATCAATTTGTGACAAATGATATTATTGATTTGTTTGAAATGTATAAAGAACATTTTAATGCAAGAAAATTAAGTGTATTGCTCTTTATGACATTGTGACATTTTAACATTTGTTGAATAGATGCAGAAAAATTCATAAAAACTGTTAGTGATACATGATGTATCTCAGCTCACAATGAGCCAAATTATTTTTAACAGGTGATTTCGAAGAACTTAATAAAGACTAGCGTGGTGAGAAACACGATGTTTCATTCTATGATCGTTATCCTGAAATCCAAGCTCAAATTAAAGCTTATGCTGCAACTGAATGTTCCAATAAATCTACTGAATTTACAGCAGATCGCTTGGCAAACTTTATTGACATTAAATTTTATGATTTAAATGCACCTATCAAGACAAACGCTGAACTAATTCGTTCGGTACGAATGTGCCATTTAGATTTGCGACGTTGGGATTGTAAATTTGAAGGCAATGAGCAAAGGCTTTATTCTGAAGGCCATGAAAGAAGCGATATGGTAGCATGTAGAAAACAATTTGTTCAATATTTTTTAAAGAAGAAAGATTAATATTATTGATGAGCAATGATAATGATCCGAAATGGATAATACCTACTTGTCCAACTTCAGGAATATTAATCTGTAAGTGCTGCAAATTAATAGCGCATGAGTTTCTGCTTTTTTGTATTTTTTTAGGCCATGATAAATCATTATTCAGATTAGGTTAAGTATCAGCGAAGCACTGAATTTTAGACCGTTCAGCACCGTTATTTTCTAAAGATCATGGTCGGTTCCATATATTATTAGATTTATTAGTGCAACACTCATCAAATCTTTTCTGGAGCTTCAATAACCAGCAATGCGGAAAAGCCATGGAAAAACACTGTGATTTATTAATTGAAGGCGATATGAATTATCTTGATCGTTCTGTCATGGCAACAAGCAATATTGGTATTGACCAATATTTCAATAACGACACTGGTTTATTACAATTCGAACCACTATTTAAATTATTAGAATCCAAAACAGAATATCAAAATCACCAAATCGCAGCATTGGTGGGCAATGCACGTACTCATACAGCCAAATAATACAGTATTCATGATTTTAAGAAGGGAGTGGACACAAGGTGTTCAGTTGAGTAGATTGAAAACATTGATGAAAAAGCAATAAGTCGTTAATGGATCGTTATTTCAAATGAGACCGAAACAATGGGATGAGCAAGAGCTTGTTACTGTTAAGGATTTATTCTTCCTTAATATATATTAGTATGTTCTTGTTTGTTTCTTTCTCTTTCTGTTGTGTGTATTTAGTTATTTCTTTCATCCTTCTCAATGATTGAAAATTGTTTGTTCTTTCGTTTTCTTCCATTTAACTACTCTACATTCGTTTCTATTCTCTCAGAGTCATACAAACCTTGACATCAAATTTGATCATTTCTGTTCTTGTTACGTAATAACATTTCTATTACGTAGTAATATTTCTATTGTGGATTTTACAATACGTGATATGTTGCTATTGCTATAAGTACATATATATTTTCTCCTGTTAGTTTTGTTGTGCGGCATTTGTTATTTGATTAATGTTGTCATTCCTTATTCTCGTTTCTTTGATCATACAAATAAATCTTGAACTTACGTTCAACAACAACAAAACTCACAGTTAGAAATAGCCAAAGAATTAAGTATATCGATGTCAAAAAGAATGCAAATTAGATCAACTACATGATTGGCTATCAAAACATTGTGCATTTCAAAATGTGAGCTTCCTTCTTTATCTTTTACAGGTCACTTTATTTTAATGTTTTCAGACAACCAAACTTCAACAGTTAGCAAATATATATGATATCAACATCATATTTAGTCCAAAGTACCATTGCACATGTGATTCCATTGAATGATTGTGGTACCATTAGAAAGCATTCGTAAGAAAGCGTACCAATCAAACATTTGCTTGAATGATAACATTAATTGATGAATCACGTATAAATTTCATGAACATAAACTTATGTTTCAAACTTTTTCGCTGATTCTGGTGGATGTTGCATGCATATGACAAAAGAAACACTAATGAACAAGTTCCGAAACATTTTTTTCAGTAATTTATCCAAAGGACATGTTGCATCACATCGAGAATGACAAACACAAATTAAAACTACTGAGCATCAGTCAAACCAAGTATGCTTCTCATTTGTTATTTTGATAAGTGATACGATTATTAAGAAGTCTATTAGCTTTGACAAAGAGATTCTTTGTCTCAAATATATTTTTCATAAATAAAAATCCACTTTTAGTAGGGATCACAACAAAAGTTACTTTAAACTGTTTATAAAATTAGAAATATATGAGCGGCTATATTCGATGAGCTTTTCATATGACGAAAAATATTATCCGTAGATTTTATTGTCAAAACATCATAAATGATATTGAAAAACTTTGAGGAATCCTCTTAGAAAATCCGGTTTTTCGAAAAAGTATCAGGGCTGTATTTCTACTATTGGAAGACGCAGAGATGTTTCTTCTCTCAGAAAAAGACCAAATTTTGTGGCTCTTTTTCAAATTTTTCGTTTTCGGAATAGTGTTTTTTTATTTGTATCAGTATGTAATATACATTGTTATTTTATTTAAGTACGGCAGATGGCGCTAGCTAATGTCACACGTTACGTGCTTTTGAAAATTTCACTTAAACACACATATGAATATGCGTTTGAGTGTTTTTTTCTGCATTTCAATGAAAACATCCATGTCAAAATGTATTTGCTATTTTTCTCAAAAGAGTATTTCAATAAGAAAAATTGAAATTTCTCTCACTCGCTTCAAGATGAAATCCCAATTGTTTTTTTATTGTATAGGTCTAAATGAGAGTAAACTTTTGTTCGATAATATTTTTTAAAGCTGATTTATGCGTTGCGATGAGATTTAGTGTTTGGAAGTTATATTTTTTTCTAGTTATTTTAAAACTATATGTACTAAAATGATCATAAAAAATGACTGTAAGCGAATTTCAAATTTATGTTAAAAAAAATTGCGCAAAGGTATTTGCTTTTATTTGACATTGTTGCAAACTCTGTATCTTTTGTAGTCAACAAATTATAGGAACTCGCTCGAACATCGTCAATGGATTAGAGAAAAAAGTCGAAAGTTGAGTCTAGTGTGATGAGTGAGACCGAATCTTTTACCCAAAATATCCCATGTGGTCAACTTTCCGTCAAAACCGACGGTTAACCGTAGTTCATGAAAAAACTGATAGTTCGAACGGCTTACTACTTTTTCATCAAGTCAAGTATAGCTTTTCTATTAAATTAATATTTTCTATCTTGATGAGGTCCATTTCTTCTCAAAAAAATCATTTTTTTTAAGTGTCTTCTGCAAAGAAAACAATCATACTGGAAAACTATACAAAAACAGTCGCTGTAGCTGATAGAGGAGTAACAACGTAACCAGAAAATGAGCATGGTGAGACTTAGTCCTCATTTTTTTTCGGTCAAATGTTTGAGTTCATAAAAAATTTTCGTTTTTTGTAAAGTTGCATTGCTTTTGGGCAAGGTCGTTAAAGACAGCTGATTCACATTATCTGAGGGATTTGCTTAACAATTTTGGTCTTTAAGAGATAGCCAAGTAAAGCTCTTTTAGTATTGAAAAAAATGATGTACAGAATTATTCTCTGCTAGATTTCGTTTTCTTCGAAGGAAATAAGAAGATTGAAATCTGTTTTACACTATCATTTTCATCTGAGAATTGCTTTAGACGTGACAAAAAGCTTTTGCAGCTATGCGGAATTCTTTGATAGTAAGAGAGATAGAACTATTCTTTTCCTATACTTTTCGACTAATATTTTATACTATAGAAATAGCACTGATTGACTTCAGATTTCCAGGGGCGGCGCGACCGGGGGGGGGGGGGATGGGTGGGTCACCCCCCCCCCCCCCCCCCCCCCCCCACATTTCTACAAACACAACACTAAAAACTAACCAAACAAAATTATGTTCTTTTAATGTCT
>CAJNSZ010003439.1:0-11175 GCA_905329745.1 Rotaria sp. Silwood2
CCTACAAAACCTTTTTTTTTGTGTACGGAACTTAAAGAGGTTTCGAAGAAAAAAGGATCTTCACTTGGGTACACGGTAAGATCCTTTAAAGGTTCCGGGTTTTTTTTATTCGTTTTTTGAAACTTTCAACACATTTGCAAACTTATTGTCATCTACCGAACCTTTTTTTGAGGTTCCAGAAAGTACCGTTTTTTTTTACAGTGCACACCCACACCCTAGACTTTGTGCGTCAAAATAGCTAGTCCTGACGGGTTGAAAGTCATTTCAGACTAGACCAGACGGTAGTGCGAACATTTGAGACTAGTCATGTCGGGCGTGCTCCCTTATTTTTTGCTTGCCTGGATTGATTAGTGAATAATACATTCAAAAAAACTGGTTAATCATCTTTGCAGAAATAAAATCAAGGAAATCCCAATTTTATAAGAAAAAAAACAATACGAAATCAAGTGTTCTGCGCAAGCGATATAGAGAGACGAAAGAATGAAAGAATTTAGAAATGAACGAATAGTAGTCGACCGACCGAAATATATTTTGACGTGCTCCCTAAGTTGACTTTCTGTTGAATGAAGTTTTTGAAAAAAAAATAACACTACTTTGAGTATAATCAAGTAATGATTTTTTCACCACCATTTTTCTGTTGTCAAATATAGCCGATTGACTAGTAAGTCAGCGAATACTGTTTGGAACGAATATAAGAAAGATGCAAGGCATGAGAAAAAGTATTTTTATGTATTACTTATCTACTACTGAATCATTCAAAGTATAATTAACAATAGAGCTTGTGATTTTTTCGAATCAATAGCAAACAACTGTTTATACTAAAGAGAAACTTTACAAATTTTTATTTAAAAAATCATTGAAAACAAAAGAAGAAACGCAACCATTCCTTTTTGTTGCATGAAATCACTTGGAACCTATATGGAATGCTAATAAGGAGAAAATATAATCACATAGCCTCAAGAAGCGAACTTCATAAGATAAGTATAAAGAAAAATAGTAGACAAACACTAAATAGTACAGTGTGTATCATTTGTCTTCAACATCAAGAAATTAGAATATATTATTTTTTATTATATCAATATCTTGTTTAAGTATGATTAAAAAAATAGCAAATTTCGTCAAAAAGACAACACTTCTAACAATATGAACATTTATTTTGCTTTTACATGCTATTGAAAAGTGGCTGTTTCTAGTATAAATATTATTTTCTGGTTTCGAATAGATGCAAAACTGATTGACGGTAACTACCTACAATTAGGTAAAAGAAAAAAATTTTTTTTGTTAAATGTAAATTCTAATAAATGCGTCAATCTCTCGTCGACATATTGGACACGATCGCAACGAATGGCCACATGCGACACATGTTGACATATGACCACATGGTATACAAGCTAATTTTTTTTCTTCTGTTATACAAAGAACACAAAGATTCAATGATTGACTTTGATCATTGACATTAGTTATTTTTTTATTTGTTTGCACTTCACGTTCATTTCCAGTGCTTGTTAATGATTGCGATGGCATATTCACTTCGGTATCTGTACGATTTTCTATGGATTGAACTTCATTAGCTGTAGTTAATTTTTGTTGGCTTATTTCTGTCTCTAGTCAATAAGAACATAAAATGAGAAGCATATCTATAATAAACTCACCATTTTGTTCTCTCATTTGTTTCATTTTTATGCTTGGTATAACAATATTTTCTTTTTTACCATCGATATGTTCGATTTGTTTTCGAAGAATTAAACAAGCAATGTATAAATCACAATCCGATACAAAATCATCATCTGAATAAAAATAAGTAAAAACAAATGTAAAACAATAGTCTATTGATTAACGCACGCTTTATTCGTAATTGGTCTTCCCAACATCGTTTTACAATAGATAATTTAAAATGTTGATCTAATAAATGCTGTGAAATGGATAGGTCTAATCGTGCCGCAACCAGTCTGGATAAAGTACTTTCATCAGGTATTAATAATTTTCCACTATTTTCTGTTACATTAATGTTCATCAAATCATTTGAGCCTCCTTCTTCTCTTAATTCTTTAGCTCTAGCACGTTCTACCAAAAAAAAAAATGAATAAATTTTTAGTAAAAATTAATGATTTTTCATAAATTACTTTGTTGAATTCGTTTAGATTCTTGAATTTTACGATATAGTTCTTCACCACACAATTGTTTAGCATATGCACAATATGGAAACCAACGAGCATGTTCAATCATTGGATTATCATTGGAACCCCAATTTTGTAATGATCCATTACAATAAAAGCAAGTAGCAATGGTTGCTGCACCTGTATAGAAAAATCCTGCTCGAACCAAATCATCTACTTGTGGTAAATTTTCATTTGGCCACGTAGCAAACGATGCCTGGCGTTTTAGTATTTCTGAATAAGTAGGATTGCATGATGCTCTAAAGACAATATCATTAGTTCGTATAGAACTGAGATTATTTGATGTTGATGAAGCAATATTTGTAGTTGAACTTTCGTTGACAATAGCTATTGATGAAACTACAGGATTCATCAATTTTGTTTTGACATAAATACAATTAGGAGAAAGTGTTTTATGTACTTCACATGGATCATCGATATATGATATCCATTGTTGACAAATAAGATTACAATAGATGCATATTACTCGATCACCAACATTGCAACAAAAAAATCCAGCTTCAATCATTTGTGAATTTGATGGAACAGTATGATGTGGCCAATGAGAAAAAGTACGTATTCGTACTTGACGAAGTGAATCGACTTCCACTAAAGTATTAGATAATGATCCGAAATTCATCGTTTTTACCTTTTGAAAAGTCGAAATATTTTCTTCTACAGTCGGGACAGATATATTTTGAGTAGTATTGGCTGGTAACTTGCTAGGCGCAAGTACATTTAATGATGAAATTAGTATTATAGAATGTATGAATGGACAATTAGGTTGACTTTTTGAATGAATAGTAAATGGATTCATGTCTGATGCCCAGTTGGGTACTTCAAGCCCGCAATCTTTACAACGAGCTGTGTCTCCATCATTTGTATATTCAAAACCGGCAGCAGACATATAGCTGACAGAATGAACGCCTGGTCCCTTTACTAGTTTAATTAGTGTTTGTATTCGATTAGTAATAGTGGCAAGATTTTGAGAGTCTTCTTTCTTCTTATAGAATGATTTCACTGAATCATCCATCGATTTGTATTTATTAGATGCAACACTCAATGTACCAGTTGAAAATTTGGTTGCAATCGACATTTTGCTTTATCTATTTAATAAAGTATAAAAGAGATGATATCTATATTTATATAAGATTTTAAAACTTCTAGTGATTTCTGAAAAGGCATTTTGCAAGTTCAAGTTTTCTGTGAAAACAAAATTCTGTAAATTGAGAAGAAGTATAGAGATTTTTAATAAAATTTCTGGCTTATATCGATGATTTATATCTCTTTCGCATTAGAAACTTATAGTAAGATTTAAATCTTCTACTTTGGACATCTAAACATAAGTGTTTAGGCTAAGGCTCAACTAGCTAGCGGTTTTCTCGATTCAAATTCAATGATACATAGACTTGAAGACAATAATCAGAAAGAATTTTGTTATTTTCGCGTGCCAGTGTACTTGAACTTGCAAGTTTCTGATATTAATCTAAGCTCATTCCCAGAGAAGAATGTTCATAAACTGGACTGTTTCGTTATGAAATAATGCTTTTCAACTTTTTCAACAATTTTTCAGTATTCATCGAAAAATTCTATTGGTCAATTTTGTTTTGCTTTGTCGTGGAATGTCAATAAAACAATACCCAGTCGGAATGAATAATAATAAAAGTAACATGATGCAATTACTAATTTTATTGTGAAATTTCCAAGTGTAGGCGACCGAACGATAAAATAAATTGTGTAGCTGCATAGATATGTTGGAAAAAGTTATTCCGAAAAAAAGGTAAGTATTACACGATCGTTGCGCCATCTGATGCGCTAGATGGAAGGGTGTGGGTGGGTGTGGGTGTGTGTATTCATCTCGATTGCACACTCATGCCCATATTCGCACACCCCACACCCACCCACACCCACACCCTTTTTAATAATAAATTTTCATGTTTTTTAAAACTTGAGTTTTTTTCATCTGTTAGAAATAAATAAAATCTTAGTTTTATTAAATCAAGATAAAGAAATATCTATCTTTCTTCATTAACAATCAAGAGTACACTAAAACACAGATTGTACATTGCAAAATATTGGAAAAGGGAGAATGAAAAAAAAACAAATTATCCTGTAAGAAAGAGAAGCTTCATTACAATAAAGCATACAGTGTTGATAGTCTTTTAGTAATTTATTTAAAAATAACAAAAATAAAATTATTTTTCAGCACACATGAGTAATTAATTATTTTTTTGTTCCATTGAATGTTACATTGAATCTGAAAGTCTGAATATTTTAATGTAAAACTTTTTATCAAAATTTAGAAAATCAAAGCTGAACAAATATTTATTCTCACTGAACAAGTAAACAGTTTAATATGAAAATGCGTTTTTCTAAATGACTCATCAGCAAAGGATTATGAATATACTAGATAAGTCTTTAAACAAGTGCATAAATGGTTTGCTAAATATTCTGCGTAAAAATTCGTCTCATGTTGACAAGAGTCGTACTCGCTTGATGAGCAGTTTCTCAAAATATACAGTTGTTTCTATTTTATTGATTGCAATTGAGAAATTCATGCGAATACATTTTTGATAGATATTAGGGTCGATAAATGCTTGGTGGATGAAACTTTGCAAGATGATCACACTTATACATGAGACACTTATTNCACCCCCACTCCCACACCCAGCCCCATACCCACACCCACACCCACCCCCACACCCACACCCACACCCACCCCCACACCCTGTTAGAATGGGGCTGGCTTTATTTCACAAACAGTGAGGGTGTGGGGTGTGGGTGAGGGTGAGTGTAAGACTAGAAAAATGCAGAACCCACACCCACACCCTCACGCACACCCCACTAACACCCACACCCCACACCCACCCACACCTACGCCCACATCCACACCCATAAACGAATTGTAATAGCATCGAGAAAATGGCGGCTATTAACGTAATGTTTGTAGTAAAATACAGAGGCAAAAAAAATCGAACTTTCGTGTTTCCCTAACATCAGTGGACATGTACCCTTCTGAACAGCTGAGAAAATTTCGTTCAGACCTTTCTCATGAAGAATCGGCAAATTATGTTCTTTGTCTAAATTTTTTCGATGCTATTACAATTCGTTTATGTCATGTGTATGAGTTCATGACGTAAATGAATTACAAAATAATTCAAAATCTTCATAGAAGCTAAGAGAAATTCTGAATATAATTTCTGTTAGAATTACCAATATAAATTTCGTAAGCATTTCACCCAATATTTGCATTTGTATTCTTATTAGAATTCTTTTCTGTTAACCATTACTTTGAAATAGGAACTATAAGGGTCTAGCAGGATCTAACAGGATCTAGTAGGATCTAGTAGGGCCTAGCAGGATCTAGTAGAATCTAGTAGGACCTAGCAGGATCTAGTAGGACCTAGCAGGATCTAGTAGGACCTAGCAGGATCTAGTAGGATCTAACAGGATCTAGTAGGATCTAGTAAAACCTAGTAGGATCTAGCAGGATCTACCAGAATCTGGCAGAATCTGGCAGGACCTCCAGGATCTACCAGGGTCTACTAGAGTTTTGCGGTACCCACATCGAAGGAAACGTGATGTAAGTCGCTTCGCCGCACCCACACCAAGAGAGAGGTGATGTAGACTGTTTGGTGGCACTGATATCGAGACCGTAGTAGACCCTAATAAACTCCGGCAGATCCTGGAGGTCCTAGTAGACCCTGGTAGAATATAAAAATTTCGAATTATTTTGTAATTCAACTTTTTTGAATTACTTTGTAATTCATTTCCATCATCCAGTGTTTTCTCTATCATTCTTTAACATCTTATACTACATGAACCTATATACTATTTTTATTTTTTTGTTAATATATATATATTTCAGACGTCCAAAGGAGATGACGACAGCTAAGCGAGAGAAAAGAGAAATAGCTGTTTATGTTTATCTTTATTTTTTATTCTCATAACTGTATCAGTGTCTGTTAACACTATGTGGAACAATAAACTTTCATCTTAAAAAAAAAGAAAATATCAAGAATATCGAATAATAACCTCGTTACGATTAAAATATAAAGTTTTAAAAAAATTAAAATAATGTCTGCTTAAAAAGAAATAGTGATATCACAGCATTCACATCACTAGATGCCATATAAATTAAAACTTTCGTAATTATATATATACCTCTATTTATATATTTTTGAATAGATATTGTCCAAATTCTTATGGAAAATAGACAATAAAATGTCCAGCAAAAAAAAAATTCTGCCGTAATTCCATAAGAATATCAACAATTGTAGAAATTCGACAATGTTGTCCAACTTCTAGTAGAATTTCGAAACATGTCGAAATTCTACTACAATTTGGACATCGTCGAAATTCAGATGGCGAAATTCTTTTTGTCGGAATTCCATTTTACCGAATTAATTGACTAACGTCATAATTGAAATGACTTATACTTTGCTTTTTTCATTGCTCAATAGTCTTATCTAAATTTATTATAATTAATGATTAGAAAAAATTTTCTTTCTTGTCTTTTGACGTAGTTAAAATAAAGTATTAAACTTCTATCTCAAATTGTCCTCATATTTCATATAATATTCAAACTCCTTCATTTTAAATTTGTTTCTCTAATTACATAACGTTATTAAAACTATATCAAGCCTTCATCGCAGAAAATCTATCTAAAATATTATATTGATAATTGATAAAGTTTTTAATTGATGAATCGATTTTTCGATGTATATTCTTCATATTCACTGATAATAAGCTATTTTGAAAACAATCTCATCGAAATATGCTAAATACAACAAGAATTGTTGACCTATAGCTGTAACATTATGCTATCGATTTTGTCGATCTTACATATAATTCTGAAGAAGCGTAAGATTTAAGTTCATATTTTTGCGACTTCCATCCTCTCTTTCCTTCTTCTCATCACAGACCTTAGTAATCAGAATTATATCATAGCCTTGCTTGCCATTTAACTCGATGCTTATAATAATAATAATTTTAATTAAAAAAAAACAAATAATTGTAAAGAGAATAAAAAAGTCTTGATTTTACACTTTCTGCTTTTCTTATTAGTATAATGAACCTGAAGGAAATATGTGAGTTTCAGATTTCAGGCTCAAAATGACTGCGCCTAAAAACTTTTTCTTTTAAGTAGATCAAGATGTCATAATTATAGAATCCAATACAAGACATTCTATCAAATCTATTTACCAGCATCGTAACAATATTCAAGTAGAAATTTGAAAATATTCCTTCAATGATTACTGTGAAAGAATCAACATGTATTTGGTCTTGACAAGAATGTTAAGATTTTCTAAAATATTCAAATAATTCAAAAAGCAAACTAAATACTGGAAGCTAGTGTTTTCAGATGGTGTTTGTAAAAAATTATAAATCCATGAAACTATATTCTTTATCAGAAATTCCCGTAAATTATAAGATCATCTGGAACTTAGTGCATATTTTCATCGTGTAAAAGTTGTTTTTTGACAGCAACATCGAATCGGAACATTAGATAAAGCTAACATGTACAATCAAAATCTTGAATTATCTGTTAGAAAAAGCATCGCCTTTCTCAAATGGTTCTACACTGCTATATGAAAAATGAAATAAACAACGAAAATTGTATTATTCACTAAGATTGATATGCTTCTTCTATATTGCTAAAGTAAGATCAATCAATTGAAGAAGGAATGTCATGGATATAATTATGGATAGCATTTTAACTTGCCATTTTCTTCTTTGAAAAAAAAATGCAATGAAAGAAAAGCTCTATGATATAAGCATTGATATATTTTTTTTATCTAATTAGTAGCTGACCTTTTTGTTAACTCTTTCTTTCCTTGATTATATCCCGCTCTTTACTTTTATTTCCTTTCAAGCTATCTTTGATATTCTTTTATTCTACATTTTGTCTACGTTACAGTCTATATTAGATTTCAAATGATATCTACTTGACTTGAGTGATAGTCGACCGTATACTATTCATAAAAATGCATTTTCCTATCACATTAACTACGTTTAAACATAGCTTACTGTGAAAATGATTGAACCGTGTGAAAAATAGATTGACATAAGCCCGAAACAATAAGAAAAGTAAACGAATTGCAAGCCATTTGAATTTGATTTACTATAACGAATTTTCCATCTTGTTGCCAGTAGATAATTCTTAGACCACCATTATCTAAGTAATTATATGAAAGATTTGAACTTTTCTTTCTTTTCCAAAACTGGAGAAAATGTGAAAATGTGGCCATTTTCAGTCTTATATGAAGATCACTTTGAGAATTTTATTTGTATCTAATTTATTCATATTTTTTAACGTCATTTATAATTTGAATTCTTAGTCGTCAGACATTAAATTGAACTATGTGTTGTTAGGTCGAATTCACTTTTTGAAAATCAGTTCATATTCGGTTTTTTTCACTTTTTGTTAATTGCTTCTTCACTGTCATAAAGTAATCTTCTTATTTCTTTGCTTGTCCTTACATTAGAAATAAAGAGGAACCATGCTGTCTCTTATTGTTGACCTTTATCTACTCATGAACTTCAGAATTATCTTATATCCACTCTCAGCTACATCCTATCTTCAGAATATAAATACTTCGCATTGTGCGCACTTATACAGTGGATGATAAAAAGATAAACGGTTGAATACATTAAAGAACACAGTATGGAGACGATAGAAAAGCAAGACAAAAAGAAAACCCGACATAGATAACGTCAATATAAATTCAGTGTAGACAAGCAGGTGAAATATGAAGGTCATATTCTGACAGTTTACAACACATGAGTAAAGTCTTTTCTATCGTCCTATCTAGGTGTGGATGTGGGGCGCGGGTAGGCGTGATTTATCTTCATGCACACTCACACCCACATCCACCCACACCCAAAGTATGGAATTTCTAATGTGAAGGTGCCTATATCAAGCATACGATAGCCGTAACTAGATTATAAAAAACAGCGTTCTATTCTATCACACATGGATAGTAACCAGAAAGCCGTAGTCAAACAGAGATCATGTTTTCTTTATCTCTGATTCTTATTATCAGTACTTTTTCTTAGTTATTAATTTTCACAATCACCTTTAGTCATGATCTCGAAATTGCCGTGACATCTTTATTAGCAGTCGTTAGTTCACTTTGGCTGCGCACTAGTGTTGTCATGGCGCATTATCTTTTAGACGTGGATGAGTGTGACCCATGATAATATACCTACACCCATACCCTCTAATTTCTTATGTATCTCATGATCTTTTAGCAACCGAGAAGTTACAACAAATGAATGATGTCTTGAGTAGTTTATATAACGTTGCCTTTTGTAGATTGGGAAGACTATGAAATTATTTCAGATCACACATCTTTAGGAATGGTGTGGGTTTGAAGTAAGTGTGTTTGGGTGTTTATTGAAACTTATTCTGACAGATATCTGCTCATACTCAATTACACACATCCATATGCTTCAAAAGAATTTCTCCCACTTTGCTTGTCTCAATTATTGTTATGATTCAGTATATAAGTAATAATGAATCAAATCCAATGATTCATTCCATCTATAAAACTGAATTGCACAACTATCGTAGAAATGGCGTTATTTGGTTTATTCTCACTTCGTACGCATAAAAATAAATAAAATATTTCATTTTGTTGCAGACCAGAGCAGTCGATATGTCAATATTCGATCGTTTACCAAATGAAATCATACTATGCATCTTTGCTTATTTACAACCAGAGGATAAATTTCACTCATTCTTTGATTATAATGAGCGTCTACGAAAATTGGTGAAACGTTATACTATTTACAGTCATTGTGGGCTACAAAAAGATATTAAGAGATTTTCAACTTTACATAGTTGGTACAAGCATTTGGACTATGTTGATAATGGTAAAACATTTTATATGATACCATTGAAAGGTGAACAGCCCCGATACGACTTTGACCCACGTATTTCTGATCGTATCGGTATTCATTGGCATTTTTGGACGCAGTATCCTGTGCCAATAGCTGACAAAAGAATACAAAAAATCGTTCACAATTACCCAATTAAGCTCAATCCATCCTTTCACCCTGATGGACCAGTTCAAGGACCGATGACACCTGGATTCAAGGATTTCGCTTCTCGACATTACCCATCTCAGTTTGATATATTGAAAACAAAATTATTTAGTCGATCTTGTAAAACTCTTTTTGACATGCTTCAGTTTTATACTGATGACGATCAGACGCAATGGCAATATATTTTTGAAAATGAGCCCAAACGTTTACAAGGCACAATACTAAAAGCAGCGGAATACATATGGAAAGAATTACAAGAATTAGAAGATGTGAATATACTTAAGATAGAATGCGATGAATAAAGTGCAGAATGTATGCAACCAATCTCAATTAGTTAAATCCTTCTTATATTACCTACATAATTATCGAAAGTTTTCGAGCCCGTTCCAAGATCGTCATTTGTGTCTGATGATGTACTGTAAACTGGTGAAAAGCTTAAACTGATTTCTCAAACGTCCTTTAGGGCAGCTAACCAAGGGGGAAAAAGCAAGACTTCATCGTACTTCACTTGTACTTCCTCTGTACTCACTAGTACTTCCTCTGTACTCACTAGTACTTCCTCTGTACTCACTAGTACTTCCCTTTACTTCACTTGGGTTTCTACTTACACTTCAGTTTACTTCACTCCATTTCATTTGTGCTTCACTTTTACTTCGCTCGAATTTCACGGTACTTCAAGCACAATTTTGAAGTACGAGTGAAGGGTGTGAGGTGTGGAGTGTCGGTGGGGTGTGAGTGTAGGTGTGGGTGTGGGTGTTCATTGTCTCTTTACGAATAGCCACACCCCACCCAAACTCCACTCCACACCCAATCCCACACCTACAGGCACACCCACACGTCCACACAGTCAGTTCCAGTTTGCTGAAATCGGGTGTGAGTGTGGGGTGTGGCTATTCGTAAAGAGATAATCAACACCCACACCTACGCTGACACCCACATACACCCACACCTACACTCACACCCCACCTAC
>CAJNSZ010003440.1:0-11171 GCA_905329745.1 Rotaria sp. Silwood2
TTGAAAAGTTCATTTTTCTTAGAAACTCTTCAGGGCTTAAGAGACCCAGTCTTTGAAAAAAACAGCGTTGTTTTTTTTTAAATTTCCAAAAATCTTTTTCGTTTTCTCGAATGCGCATCCTATATTTCTCTTTAATTATCAGTCCAGTTTATTAATATTTTATTTTGACTTGAAAAAGTGTGCCAAGATGCAGGAAACTGCGTCGCCTTTTTTTTTAAATACTTCTTTTTTAATCCAAGAGCAGAGGTCACAAGTTCAATAACTAAAAAATTTGTCAAAAAATGGTAGTCAAATTATATTTCTGACTTCATATTTACTGTAGAGAGTATTTCAAAAAACGGCGATGTAGTGCGCTACATCTTGGCGCGCTCTTTTAAACAAAAAAAATATTAATAAATTGGACGGACCATTAAAGAGAAATTTGGGATGCGCATTCGAGAAAACGAAAAAGATTTTTGGAAATTTAAAAAAAAACAACGCTGTTTTTTTCAAAGACTGGGTCTCTTAAGCCCTGAAGAGTTTCTAAGAAAAATGAACTTTTCAAGAAAGATCTTTATGAATTTCGAAAGAGCAGGCGACGGGCTATTTCCTCATGTATTTATCTCAATTTCGATAGTTCTCACGTAAATTGACTTTCTTTTGAGGGAGAGGGCGTAGTATGTAAAAATAGACGCAACGGATCAATTGTAGCCGCTATATCTTTTTATATAGACAAAATTTCTATACTCCGTCAAATCACCAGAAGTATTTGAGAATATCATCGTAGCGGTAATCGAAATGCGACCTGCTAGCTTTTGAGAAGTAGACCTATTTTCGTCGTTCATTTCGCAATCAAATAATTATTGATACGTATCCTGTTTTGATTTGATTTTATACAAAAATCGAATCAATAGAACAAATGTTACAATCACCTGATTAGATTTTATTTTTGTATAATCGAAATAATAAATTTTAGTACTGCGATAATTCGATATCCATAAACCGTCACCACCCTTAAGACTTACTTTTTGCGACGCCAGACTATTAAGATGATTGTTGCAATCACTATTAGGAATAAATACCAAAGAGTATTGAAAATAAGAAAATAAATGTAGACGCCTTTGTCATAGGATGGCAAAGCTTCCGAATTATAGCGTAATTCGATGCTGGCCAAAATGATTGTTGTGATAGGAAATACGAATATTCCTAGTATACCGGTAGCAGAGATTTTAATCACGTCTGCGATATCATCTATAATAGTATCCTCAGCATTAAAAATATTCTTGAAAGCATGAATTAGCGCGGACTCATCTAACTTGTTCCCTTTCTCGAGTGCGTACTCGATAATAGGTTCAATGTAGTCATAACACAGTCCTCCAAGGTACAAAGTGATGATGGCTATAATTTCATAGTAAGTTTCACGAAATTTCGATTCCGGCTGAAGGAAAAGAAACAAGAGTTGTGGCAGTTGAAAGGCAGCGTAAGCAATTCAGCGAAGTGTGTGTTTTGAAAAACAGTTCCAACGCCATCCATCGTCGCTCTTTTTGTCGTCACCGTTGTCACTTTTCCAACAAAGCCGAAGAAGGATTCCATTCAATGACAATTCAAAAAAATAGGTTAAAAATGCAACCAGAAATAAAGCGACTGTTCGATGGAGAACTGCTACATAACATATTAACCCGCATGTGTCAACAAACATAGCCAAAATGATCTTGCCTCACTCGTTCTTGAATATGCATTGAAACACATCAAGTGAATCAACACCAAGCAATATGAAGAAAAATGCTTTTTCATATTCATCATTCTTAGTATCCAGGCTCTGTAGCGCATAAATGCCAAACTGTTCTGCCAAATTCGTTAACGAAACTGTAATCAGAAGAATATCGGTAATATATTGTTTGCTTTTGGACATATAAATGCAGTTCACAGGATAATCCTTCAAAAAAGCCTACACAATTCTACTACTTGGAGAGTATACTAGAAAGAACAAAATTTATTTAAAGCGTTACAAACTTTAGTCGAACAAAATAATAAATTTTATACGTAAAATCGAAATTGGGAGATCACTTACACATCCATATTTGACCAAAAGCATGCCGGCTATGCTATATGAAATGCGATACTAAGACAACATATAGTTACAAAGATTGATGCTAATTGCTAACATGGTACACAAATTAGTTAGTATTCATCTTAATTACCACTTGTTGTAAGTTTGTGAGAGCTATTCAATGGAGACACTTCTAGGTCCTGAAAGGCGGTCCAATAAAGCGAACTCCAAGTACGATGCTCACTTCACACTAGTGCGTATTTTACCAAGTACCTCAACTCCATATTTTCCTCGATTCTAAAAGTGCCACGATCTCCAAAAACTGAGCTCCTAACTACGTCAGTTTGAATCTAAAACCTCTGTATTCTACAGTTAGTATGTTGCAAATAACACCTCGAATGCTAGAAGTATCATCTGTTTTACACTAATCCATGCTTCAATGGCAACCTCAGATTCGTTGATAATCGACCAATCAGATTTCAAGATCCCTTTTCCTTCTTATTCTTTGCATAGCTACTAGCGATCTTCCGGGTAGTCCTATTATTATCGAGGTCGCTCTATCAAATGAAGAGTTTATGCAAGATGGTCCAGCGCATGGATTATCGAGAATTAGAAATTCGCAATGTGGCTTGCCCGATTTCTGAAGAAATGTCAATTATGCTCCTTGAATCGGGAGTAGGTGTTGGTTTGGATAGTGGTTTAGCCTGTGCCAACACCTACATTCGCACCCATGGCGATTCTTACATTACACACTTGAAGATAAATTACTTATACGATACTGTAGATGTGTGAAATTGATGAGATAGATGATTTGAACTTGTCAATAAGTCACTAGTCTTCTTTATAATAAAAGTGTACACAGGTCGAAGAGCCTGATATCAGATCTTGTCATCTGCAGGTCAGACTTTCGATCATGAACCTAATCTTACAAAAATTAGACAAAAGTCAATCGTCTCAGAAGTCTTACATCAGACGATACTACCTTTTTTGCGAAAGGTCGTGTATATTAGAACAGATACGATCAGAGATATGAATCTTATGAAATGATTGAGGCAGAACGTAGCACATGGACGTGATCAGACATCTAATATGAATGTCAAGTTTTCGTAAGTAGCGATTCCTCAAACATCAGTTACTTCACACATATCAGCTCGACTGCATTGAAAGTCTTACTATGAGCTGGACATGGCAGATGAAAGTCCTTTTCTGATACCCTTACTTGATGCAATGATGTACGTGTGAAGTTTTATGTACGTTAGCCCTCGTAGGATTCCTCGTTTATTTATAGGTTCTTTGACCTTCCACATCTATTACACTGATTTAAGCTCCCTATAGCTAAGATAACTTCTATTCGTTTTATATCAATCTTATATTCAACACCTCTACATTCTCCTATAATGAACTATCTACTGTATCCCGATCAACAACGAACTAAGGTATGTTTGTAAATTGAAATCATGTGTTATACGGTGAAATGGATATAAAAACTTTCTATTAATTTCAGCCTCAAAAATTTTACCTTCATCACACCGCTTATTCTTTCCTGTAGAAAAATTCGCTTCTTTTTATGAATGCTGATAGAATTGAAACCTGACATTTAATGTAAAAACAGTCATTCACAACATACATTTTAATCAACCAAGACGTTATTACCTATAGAACGAAAAGATTACACGACATTTCCGCGCGCGACATTTCCGCGCCGACATTTCCGCGCACGACACTTCCGCACAGTGACACCACCGCGCCCCACACTTCCGCGCTAAATGAAGTTTTCTATTTTTTCTGTGTTAAGTTAATACATCTTCTAAAATTTTATTAACTATTCTGCTAGTGAGGCTGCAGAGTTTCAGTGTGAGTGTTGGAATGGAACGAAGGCAACTGGGGCTCTAGTGCCTGCAACCACATCCCAACATCCAAATTCACTCCAGAAACCACATCTGAATTCCAGGCCCACATATGAGCGCACATCCACATCAAGCCACACGCGCACTTCACAGCCTGAGTCCACACCCACAGTCACATCGATACCTGTAATGCCAAAAGCACTACCTACGATGCCACTAGCATTACATGAGATGCTAGTAGCATCACTGGGATGCCAGAGACATCACCTAGGCTGCTAAGCTCATCACCTGTGATGCTGATTATATTGCATGTGATGCTATAAGTGTCCCATGGAAAGTAAAGGGCATCACTTACGCCGCTGCGAACAACCCAAGTAATACCTGTGCTATCCGAGATTATGCCTACAGTAACCCAAGTGAGGCTTCCAGCATCCTTGTGATGCTTTTAGCATTCTAGGTAATACTATTAGCAATCCACGCGATGTCTCTAGCGATTCAGGTGATGCCTCTAGCATTCCAAGTGTCAGTGTCAGCATTGTAGTTTTCCATAAAAACAATCTATCTTTCAAAACATGTGAGGTTCATCAGATGACTTCCTCAATCAGGTGTCGATCTGAGTAGAACTCCTTGAGCAGTTCACCTAAGGTCGGAAGAACTCTTTGAACAGTTCATTTCATCTGCGCTGAACTGTCAAAAAAGGTCACATCACTTTTACAAGCAGTTCATCAGTTCCGAACTTTTACCGAATTGCCCTACGCATACTCCGCACCCACACACACTCTGCGCCTGAACCCAGACTCACAAATCTATTAATGGAAGTTTCGAAGATGCATTAACCTAAAGCAGAAAAAATAGAACACTTCGTCTTGCGCGGTGGTGTCGAGCGCGGAAATGTCGCTGCGCGGAATTGTCGTGCGCGGAAATGTCGGCGCGGAAGTGTCGTGTCACGCGGAATGTGCACGAGTCCAGACAGAAATGACCAATTTTAATGAGTTTAGCAAGAATGGGTCTATCGTGATTCACATTTTAAAACCACAGAGATCACGCTAACAGCTTTTTTTTCTTATTAGTAAAAACTATAATTCATATTGAGGTTTTATAAAAAAATAAGACTTATTGTTGATAGAAGAAAACATTATTTTTTTCTTTATAAATTGAACATATATTGTTTTTCATGCATTTAACAATTCAGAGTATTTTCACAATGAAGATCTACATATAGTAAATACAGCTGCAAAGTATTAGCGAATGAAAATAGCCGATTGAAACATTAAGTTACTTTTATTTTTCAAAATCAATAAATTTAAAAGTAATCTTTGTTTGTATGACTTTTGAAAATTTTAAAATTAGATTTATAGGAAAAATATCATAACACAAAATAATCTTTTCTAAAAATGCACTTTAATTTCGCAAAGTTTCAATAAATTAATCTAATAAAATTGATAATTGCATCAGATATAAGTGAGCTATCGAGAAGTCACTTTGAAATCGAACCTATACAAATATATCCTGTTGTGCATAAGAAGTTAATTAATATAAATATTCCTCAATTGAATTCTATCGATGTTTTGTTAATAATTATTCGATCTAATGAAATTTTATACATTTAGCATGTATTCAACATGATGAAATAAAACAAGAAATAGTAAAACAAAATTATTTTAGTATATTAATAAGATGTGTAACACAAAAAGATCTTCATGTTGGTTTAGTTTTACAAATTTCATTAGAAATTATTTGGTCATTAACATTTAATAATCATATTTATGATATGTTAATAAATAATTATGAAAATTTTTTTATTTATTTAAAAAATATTCTTATTAATTCAAAAGAAGAAGGTGTTCAAGCAGCTACTAAAGGAATTTTATGGAAATTAGAAAGTGAATCTAATCATAAAAAGACTATTGTTGATATACATGAAAATAATAATTGTGATAAAAAATATGATATTATGATAAGTTATAGTCATTTAAATAAAGATTTATGTCATCAAATTTATCGAAATTTAATTGATTTACAATATACTGTTTGGCTTGATTTTGAAAATATGTATGGAAGTACACTTCAATCGATGGCACAAGCTATTGAAGCATCCGATATTATTCTTATTGGTATGTCAAATCCATATAAACAAAGTGCTTATTGTCGATCAGAAGCTGAATATGCATATACACGTCAACGTCATATTATACCATTAATTATGGAAAAGAAATATCGACCTGATGGATGGTTAGGATTTATTTGTGCATCGAAACTTTATGTTGATTTTACTAAAACTGATTTTGAACAAGCATTTCAAAAATTAATATCACAAATTCAACTTCATCGACAACAAACTTTATCAAATTCATCATCGTCAATAATAAAATATGAAAATAACAAACCACTTACTCATGATGATGGAACTCAACCAACGATTGAAATTTACGCAAATAATACTGAACAGATCTCTCAAGTTGAAGAACAAGTATGAATTTTACTCTAGATCTAAATTAATGTATTAAACAGTTAAGCTTATCGCTCAATAATTGATGTGGCGTTCTGCATATTTAAATCATATGAAATTTTCAGAATATGTTGAAAATGTAATGGAAAGACAATGATTGAGTTTTTAGTCTTATGTCGTGACGTTTAAGAAAAATAATTAACAAACAAAGGTCGAAAACAGCTTATTTGACATCCCAAAATGGTCTGTCCCCTCTCATTCTATAGATTTAATTTTCTTTTTATTTAAAAGAACATACCAGACTGTAATGACTGGCAGAGCCCTTCTTTATAAAATGCTTACTTTTCATGTAGAGAAAGATGATGAAATTGATTTGTATGATATTTCAAACAAAACCACTTGGTTATAATGAAGATCCTGCAAGAATTCTGAAATACACAATCCGAAAAGCGTAAACAGAATAACATCTCGGTACAGCATCGAAAATATAATGATTTTTATAGTTGATATGTTTATTATTTCACAAGCAATATTTATATTAGTAGTTAGGATCTTCAGTAGGCATCTTAGATTCATTGAATGCTTTGCAAAATTCTAGAAAGTTTCAACATAATCAAAGTACTACCCATGGAAAATTTTTCAAGAAAAAACCGTGGTTTCATAAACCGCGAAAGTCAGACCTTTTATGCGGTTTTTGAAACCGGCGAAAACCGCGGTTTACAAATACCGCGATCCGAGCTGAGTTTTTGCAGGTCTAACCGCGATTTTCTCGGTTCTCACCGTGGTATTTGCAAACCGCGATTTTCGCCGGTTTCAAAAAACCGCATAAACGGTCTGACTTTTGCGGTTTTTCAAAATGTAGAATAAAACCGCGGTTAACCTCAGATTACCGCGGTTTTTTTCGGAAGAATTTTTCCGTGGGTATTATTACTGAACTAAATTCCATTTCATATTTTTCTGACGACAATTGACATTTTTTTTTAGAGCAGGGGCATTATGTATTTTCTTTGCCGAAATATTGAATGAGAGCAAAAGAAACAAACTAAGATAAGTTTCTATTGTAAACACTCAAAATTATGAAGTATTCAGAAGATTAATATGATATATTTGATTGAAAAGAATTGTATATATATATATAGGATAATGTTTCAAATGATAACAACGATTATAATTGTCGTTATATGGAATTGTGGACGCATGAAGATATTTTAAATTTTCTACATGATAAGAATTTAGAACTTATGAAACCTTTGTTTGAAAGTGAACAACAATTCGATGGTCGTTCTTTAATTACATTATATGAACGATGTCAATCAAACAGTGAAGCGACTTATCAATTATTAAATACACAATTAAATTACAGTCATAATGATCATTTACCATATCTTACTTATATTCGGTTTCTCACTGAACTACGAAAACAATTGAATCCAATTGATATAAAATATTGTATATGTTATTTTCGTTGGTTTATTCGGAAAAAAATTCATGAAAAACTCTTTTCGTATTTTAAATAATTTTATATTTTGTACATAAATATATAAATCGATTATTTATTATAAAAAAAAAAAACTAATTTTTATTAATCCCTCATTTCATATGAAATGAAGAGAATTGTTGCATATACGAAAAAGCGTTGTATTGTAATTACCAATATGAATTCATCAGTTTGTATGATAACATTGATTTATCGAATGAAGTCATAAGCATAAGTCATTCAATAATGAGACGTTTATCTTATCGAGTTTTTTTTAATGAGAGTGATAATAAATGTGAAAATGTATTAAATAAATCATTACTAAATCAAACAATGTCATCAATCCTATTAATCATATTTTGAGATTAATCAAATTAGTTCCAATTAAAGAAAATAACCAAAGATACAGAAAATGATATTGCAATGTGAATCTACAGTACAGATTTTCTATGACAGTCCTGTTTGCCCAGGTCAACGTGATCGGCTCTGGTTGCTTACAACCAGAATTAGACAAATCCGACCATCGAATTCTTACTTTCGCGTCTCTACCATTTTCCGTTATCTTCAGCCTGGAAACGACGTCTTTACAGCTAGAGCCTGCCGAAATCATTGGTCTGAGTCAAAAAATCATATAAAATAAAATTTTCGCTATGCCATCGTTTCTAAATCATATGTTTTTAGACCTGTATGTTAAATTTTTTTTTATATCTTAAAAATACGATTGATATGATGCAAAATAAAAATAAGTTCTTATATTTAAAAAGGTACTGCCAATAGATATGATGGTGTAAAATATTTTTGTTGATAACTAAATAGATTTTTGAATCTGACCGCAATAGTTATTTTTAAAATTGTTTGATATAAAGATTTCGTGATAGTGTTGCGTTAATACCATCGCACTATTGTTATGAAAACATTTTTGAATAATACAAAGTATTATTTTTTTCATATTCGTTAATCAAATACAAGTCGCACTTCTCGATATGACTTGTTGAATTCTCATTTAAATCCAAGCTTTTATGAATCCTTATTATACGCATACATAGTGAGAATAATTTTCTATTAGAACATATTGCCGTTCGATTGACTCTTCTTTTGTGTACTCAAAAAGTGAGTACACTCTAAAATCGGTCAGTGCGTCCGGCCGGCCGTTAACACGATAACGTTTGAAAGGCGAGTCCAATCGCGATGAAATTTTCTACACAGTTCAGTCTTAACAATGTCTTGGTTGAGTTCGAAGATGAGAAGAATTGGCCGAACTATTCCTGAGTTATTGCAAAAATACTCATTTTTTCCTATGGCTTCCTATGCGAAAATCGACCCATCCCCGCTTTCGTAAAAAACTTTTCCTACCATACTCAAACAAAACCCCAACTATTATATACCATTCGATAGAGAATTTTACGAGCTACAAAATGGTATATAAAACATAAAGAAACACGAAGGCTAACTCACCTATTGCCATGATAACCAGATGGAAATAGGTTCTGTTTTCGTCCACGCTCTAGTTGATCCGAAAATGGAGCTCTACCTTCCGATCACGGACATGATACGGCTACTTCTCATTTGCGAACATAAATAAAATGAAGTTTAAACAAAGTAAAACTGTTTTAAATTTTCAATTGATAATACACTTTATGAATTTGTTAGTTTGAAATGTCACGATGAAACTTTTCAAAAAAAATTCTAGTTTAAAATCTTTTGTATTAACTAATTAGAATCTGTGCGATTTGTAGAGGACGCAAGTTTTTGATGAGTAAATTTTTTCGTCTTAAAAAAAAGTCAAACGACTTCTGCAATTTGTAGAGGATGCAAGTTTTTGATGAGTAAATTTTTTCGTCTTAAAAAAAGTCAAACGACTTCTACAATTTGTAGAGGATGCAACTTACTGATGAGAAAAGATTTTTTGTTTTAGAAGAAGTTAAAAGATTTCTGCAATTTGTAGAGGTCGTAAGTTTTGTATCAGTAAAGTTTTTCGTTTTAAAAGAAGTTGAAAAATTTCGGTGATTTGTAGAGAACGTGAGTTTTGGATGAGTAAAGATCTTTATTTTAAAACAAAGTAAAAGATTTCTGCACACTGTAAGTGTGAAAAAGATGATAACCACTGAGATCAAACTGAAAAGTTTCTTATGGTTAATTAAACTGGACTGATAATCCTCGAGCAAGGGTGTGAAAAAATGATTGTAATTTACATAAAACTGAAATTTTATTTTGAATCAAAGAAACATTTCGAAAAGCTTTTCTCTGTTTTTTTGATTTTCATATATTATTGTTGAACTATTACGATCTGTTATACTTCATTCTATACTGTGCTGCATTTTTTGGACTAATATTTAGGTGTTGGTTAATTAAAATTATTTAAAAAAAAAAGCACTAGCTGCAAATATTTTGGCAGTAGATTTGAGCGAACTCTATAAATTGCAGTTATTTAAAAAGAAAAATGAAATAAAGATATCTAGCGTACTCTACAAATTGCAATTAGTTAAAACTAAAAGTACATAGATCAGTTTTAATTTTAAAAATGACGCTATGTACTGAAATTTCAAAAATTAATTTAATTTTCATACAAAAAATAAAGTTGAATTTTATAATTTCAAATCGTAAATTTATATTCATGTTCGCAAATGAGAAGATACGGCATATTACTACTCAAGTATATTCTTCTTATAACTGTGCAAAAGTTGACACTATCTCGAGGTCTACAACTGTTGAATCAAAATAACTCACGTATCGTATGTTCATTGCATTCTGCTCATATTATTGTTCACGTCTGACATGACGTTCAAATACATGTGCAATGTCTTCCGCACGAATGTATTTTGATCCGAGACAAAAGAAAGGATCAATGGCAGGCAAACGTTTGCAAAATGTTTTCATCGATAGTTGTACTCCTTGAAGATTCTGAAGAACAATTTGAAACGACAGCGTTTTCGATTGTCCTAATTACAGTATAACACTAATTGAATGTTATCAAGAGAGAAAAACATAGAGTCTCACCAGATTCACCGATGACGCATAATGGTGTTCGGGTAGCGATACTGACAACAATCGAGAAGATATGTTCACGAACCTTTAATGAAAAGGAAAACAATAACAATTTTATATATAATGAAACGATTCAAAGGAAATGAACATACGGCTTGATTAATGGCAACTCCCTTTGGAAACACAAAATTATTTGTGTTAAAAAATCTTTCCAGTTCTTGTTCTATCATATCAGAGAACTCTGGAATAATGTTTGACAGTAGTTGATCAAGTTCTTCACGTGTGGGTGTTTGAGTATCATTGCGTTGTAAATTATCTTCTGCAGTGGGAAATCGAAAATAATATGTCAACGCAAGTGCTAACGCAATGCATTGTTTTGAACGT